>JAUZNJ010037330.1:0-11494 GCA_034780135.1 Jordanella pulchra | reverse complement strand
TTTTGCCATGTCTTTACCCCTCTATCTCTACAAGTACCCAAAATATATAGCTTTTTGTGTAATAGCACACAGACAAGTTCCTCTGGAGGGTGGCAGAAGAATTTTTTTTTTTGCTGTTCCTATCTAATTGACTTTGAATCTGTTCATATAAATGGACTGCACTGACTATATGTTTTTGTATATAAATTGTATGCAAAGAGCCATGAGATGACATTTGAGCTATATAAATAAACAAAATGTATTTTCTGACTTCCTGACATTCTGATGCTTTGGCATATAGATTTTGTATGATCGAAGCAACAATACTGCATCGGTTTGAATACAAACAGTCAGGGCGAGCAGAAGTAATAGATCAACACTGAAAGGAATGAAGATCCAGAAAAAGCTATCACTTACTCCTCTAGCAAAGCCCCCTGTTGTTCTCAGAGCAAAAAACTGGTCAAAACACAGAGTGGATCCTTCAGGGCTGCCATCGACACTGTGCCAAACAGACAATGTTAAATACTGCCAAACGGGCGTGGGTGGGATCTAAAGTTTCTGTTGAATTCCTTTCAGACTGCTTACCTGGTGATGATAAAAGCAGTGCGAATGCAGGGTTGAATTCCTCCTCCTGCACTGACTCCACATGGTGACATAATACCTGGTGAAGGTGTCTTAGTAACATTGTTAATATCGGCGTTGATATTGAGAGTGCAGCACTGCTTGTTTACTCCTCCCATATTCACCAACATCACAGTGTCCCCAAAATGCAGCTGTCCATCATTCGACACAGAGAGATTCACCTGTATGCATGAACAGACTGTCAGCGTGGTTTTCAATGGGTCACTAGTAGAGCTTTGAAATGAAATTAGATTCATATTACCGGCTGCAGGATGTTTTCTTTCAGGGCGTCAACTTTCTGGACGAGAAGTTCTCCCTTCTCCTTCTTTTCAAAATATTTTCTCATTGCCTCCTTGGAAAACAATAAAATATGCAGTGTTTCACTACAGGGTCATTTTACTTGCTATTACGAAGTAATAAAGTTTTCGATCATCTTCACAATCTCTCAGAATAAGTTCAGAAGAAATAATGTGATAAATGCTGAACGATATGAAAGAACAACTTAAAAATTGAAAACACAATCTTTTTTGGTTGTAGGGGTCATATGTCGATTCTGGTACCATTGTGTGGGTCAGAAGCTGAAAAGTACACCTGTTAGCCACGCCTGTTTCACAAAATGACCAATGAGAACATCTGAGGAGCAAATATTCAACTCAATTCAAATTCAAAAAATCTTTGTTTATCACAAATTGAAATTAAATGTTGTAGTAACTCATATTTTGTTTTATCTTAACCAGTAGCTGTAGGTGTTGATGTTTGTAGGCAGGAAGGATCTTCTGTACAGGTCTGCTCTGGATCTGGAGAAGCCTCTTACTGAAGACAATCTGTTGTTTAACAATCTTCTGAAGAGGATGCTCGCTGTTGTCCATAATCTTCTTCACTTTATGAATAAATCTCTTTTGTGAAATAATCTCCAGAGGTTCTAGAGGAGTTCCTAGAACAGAGCCGACCTTCTTTATTAGCTTGTTGAGCTTTTTAAGTCATTTCCTCTGATGCTGTTACCCCAGCAGATGATGGAGGAAGAGACCACTCTCCACAACAGACTTACAGAAAATATGCAGCATCTTTTAGCAAACACAGAAAGACCTAAGCTTCCTTAGGTCTTAAGTACGGTCTGCCCCTGCTTTTAGATGGCTTCACGTTTGTATCTCCAGTCTAGTTTGTTGTCCGGGTGTACACCAAAGTATCTTTACTCCTCCACCATCTCCATATCTTCTGCCATGATGTTAATGGGATCCAGCTTGTTCCTGTTTCTTATGAAATCTAGAATCATCTCCCTTGTTTTGCTGACATTCAGGATCAGATGATTGTTTCCACATCATCGCAGGAATGGTGCGATCACTGTCCCCTGTGGTGCTCCCGTGCTGCTTGATCAGACAGTTGATCCTTCAGTCTAACAAACTGTGATCTGTTTGTCAGGTAGTTTCTCAACAAATTAAGTCAGGCTGGATTGTGTTAAATGCATTGGAGAAATCAACGAACATGATCCTCACAGTGCTGGTCTAAATGATAGTGGGTTTGTTGAAGTAGGTGTATGATGGCATCTTTCAACTCCAACCCCATGCCGATAAGCAAACTGCAGGGAGTCCTGACAGCTGCTGGTTTGTTTGCTGAGGTGAACCAACAGCAGTCTATCTAGGACCTTAATGATGTGGGATGTTAGGTCAACAGGTCTATAGTCACTGAGGACTGATGGCTCAGTGTTGGTACTGGAGCATGGCAGGAGGTCTTACACGTCACTGGAACTGTCTCTTGTGTCAGATTTAAGTTGAAGAAGTGCTGTAGGATCCTACAGAGCTGCTCTACACAGACCTTCAGGGCTGTGGGACTGACACCATCAGAACCTGGTGAATTATTATGATTCAATCTCTCCAGTTGCCTCTTCACTTGACTTCTAGACCGATGAAAGGCAGAGGGAACAGCACCATCTTCTGATTTGGCTGACAACAACATCATAGAAGCAGAAGAGTCAATGGCAGAGGAAGGCATTATGTCCATGTGTCTGTGGGCTGGAGAGAAAGAAGCTGAGCTTGTTCCCGAACTGAACCAGTTGAAGATTGTATTTAATTCAGGAAGATTATATTTACAAGACGATTCTTTCTTTGCATTTTATTAACGGGTATCAAAATAAAGATGGCTGAAAATAAATGTTCAATAAATTTTTTTTTATTTATTCTTTTTGGTAAAACATTTTTTAAAACTGGTATCATTTCAAATCAAAGTGAGTAAAAAATAACTTTTCAGATAAAGTTTGATCGTGCACAGCTGTCTAATTTTAGTTATGATTCTGCTTATTCTTTGTTTTTGCTGTAGATTAGATACATTTAATAATGTTTCAACTTTAGGCTCTAAGAAATGTAGCTAACATGTTAATATCAGACGATAAAAGAGCTAAATTCCATTTTATTCTGACGAAATAAAACATTTGTAGTTCAACTTACATTTTAGACCAGGTGTCACCAAACTTTTAAAGGCTTAGAGCTACTTCGTAAATCAAAGGAAGAGCTATCAACACTGACCTTTGAACTAGAGAAGGCAGCATTTCTTTAAAACTCATGTATAATACAGATATTTTGTTGCCACTTTTAATTTCTAATTTTCGTTTATTTATTCTTATTTTGAAATCTTCATAAATGCTTACATGCAATTTAAGACTACTCTGATGAAATGCTCTATAAAAAGCAACAGAAAAAAAATACAATTTAAAACTTAGCCCATTGGAGAGTGGCTCTGTTTTCAGAAGACGCTAAAAACAGTGGTCCTTGAGGGCCCCTTGGTGCCCGGGGGCACCGCATTGGTGACCTCTGTTCCAGACTATGATGCGTCTAGAACGTCTGCATCCTTAAAATTGATCTATATGTTAACGTGGTGGCTAGCTCAGATAACATGTCCTCTTTTTCCTTTTCAACAAACCTCCTCCATGACCAGGTCTTCATTCCAGTTTCCTGTTTTTATCCGAGGCCGACAAATTCTCTCATAAGCCATTTTTGAAAAAAAAACTATGTGAACAATCAAAACAAAGCAGATATCCAGTATACTATCATACTTCGGATGCTACACGGTTTGTGTAGCGGTTTCTATAGCGACGGTTTCTACAGATTACAGCTCTGACCGGTTCATACCAGCTGTCACTAGAGGGCGCGCTGGTTCAACAGTGGACGCCTATTATTTCATTGCCACCCACCCACGTTGTTAACATGAGAACTATAAATACGGATATACAGTGTCCTAAAGAAAACATAGTCATCAAATGTTATAAATACATATAGTCTAATCACCTGATGCAGCATAAACAGAAACTTTTGACTGAAAGACTTAAAAACACCCTTGTTTTTTTGTGATCATATCAGTTTGTGTCCTCACATAAAAATAAAAGCTGCTAATCCTATAATTTAAATTGGGCTAAGATAAAATCACACTAAATAGGTTCCTTCACAGTTCCATCAAAATTAACATTCCTCTGCTGGATGAAATATTTTCACTGAAGCATTCTGAGTTGAAAACGTCCATCTATCCATTGTTGATGCTACTCTTTTTCACTGTATGACTCAGTGACCGTTAGCTCGACCTCTGGCACCGTTCATGGCACCATTCATGTGATTCAGTTTGTGTTTTATATCCTTGGGCGAGTCACTGTCATCCTCCTCTTCATCGCTTCGGACATCGCCGTCTAGTTGCTGAAAAAAAAAAAAACATGCCGCAGAGAAGATTTAGAAAAAGAGGCACATGTTTTGGTATGGGAGTATGGCATGTGCTCACAAAACCTCCTCTGAATATACCTTGTTGAAAATAAACTTGTAAGCCATTCGAGATATTAGAAAAGCCCAGTAGATGTGAAGAATTTGCAGAACCAGCAACATGATGTTGAAGAAATAGTAGCCAAAGAAGGCATCAAACAACTCCAGTGGGTACACCCACGTACAGTGGATGAGCCTATAGATAGGGACATTTATTAATTTCACTCATCTCTAGGTTATACTGCATTATATAACATCCTTCAGTTTTATTTACTCACCAGAAAGGAAAAATAACAAGTCTTGTCACCATAAAGACAATTGTAAACACCACAAACATGACATTAGCAGTCTTTTCCCATTTGGCATAGTTAAACAACTTTCCCCCCTGTAAAGGAGCAAAGACATGAATAATATACTGATACACCAGCAGAAAAACTTAAAACTATAACAAACAGGAAACATTTATTTGACCATACCTTTTTATTGATAATGTTGTTGTTTTTCTGATACTATCTGTACTCTTTTGTAGAACATTCAACAGTTTTTTCCCAAATTACAACCACAAATTTGATTTTAGTTTAAGGTGATTTTATTTGGGTGTCTGTGTGGAATGAAAATATTACATGGTTTAAATTTCTTTCATCAGTAAAAATATAGAAAGTTTGGCACACAGTTGGATTAAGTGCTTCAAAAAAAGCACTTTGAGGACCCTGTTTCAATTCACTTTTTTATTTTCTATTTTGTGGCACTTAAGGCCTTAAGTTTTCCTGTTCCGAACTCTCTATCATAAAATCTGCTTCTGAGCTGCTTCCCTGACTGATGCTTCCTTGGTCAGGCCTAAAAGTCACGTATTGGAAGATTTGCGGTTTTATCATGTCCTAAAAATGTTCTAGGGATGATCTGACAGATGTAATAATCAAAGATTGTGTTATTTTTGTTTAAACTAACCCCTTGTTAAACTTTAATTAAACTTTTCCAATAACCTATCTGATCATTTTTGTTTTAATCTTTATGGTGTAGTTTGCCATTTCATTTCAAATTTCTGAGGCTTTTACAGCACAGGTCTAAGATACAAGATAGCACAGAGGGGGGCAATATCAACAATGTAGGAGTTCAGAATGCTGTTGGTTAAGCTGGTTATTACTTTGAAGACAAAAATTAATTGGGTGGAGGTAACTTCATAGTACTACAGTACATAGTACTCTCACTACGTTGCGCCTTTGTACCAGGGTTTTGGTAGCTCTGACATATACCTTCCATAATAATGAGTTTTCTAAGTATATGTTTTACATCTTTGACTTTTACATATTAAACATATATTTTACTGATTTATTCATTTTGATATTTTTGATATTCCTAGATTTAGAGTAAGAATGCTCAAATAGATGAAAATATTATGACTTTATAATGACAACAAAAGGCAGTTATGTAAATGTTCTTATATTATCCTGCCTACAGGTATCTGTTATTGAAAACTGCTGCAAATTAAAGTGCAAATTTGATACATCTGATTTTCATATCCATTTTGATTCTTCTATATTTTCCTGAGTTATTTCTTAATTCATTAATTCTTTGTGAGACAACTGAAGATAGTGCATCCAGAGCTTTTACTTTCAAAAATATATCAGACTCAGTTGATAAATAACACCGAATTTAGCAGCAAATAGGCTTTCTTTTAGCAATAACTGACACACAATAACTTTAACCTAAACATAACAGGAGCACTGACCTCAAGCAGTATGTCAGAAGAGTCATGAACTGCCATCACAAGGGTTCCAATACGAATGTAGTTAGAAATCCAGGAAAAGCTCAGAAGTGTCAGTGTGGCTAAATGGTGAATCACCTGCTCTTTAAAATCCTGCCAGCATAGAATAAAACCATACATATAAACCATAGATTCAAATGAATACATCCTATAAAAGCCTAAAATTGATTCTTAAATGTAGGATCTAAGAAAAATATTAAAACAATTAATTTAAATTAAAGTAAACAATACATTGACGATATGTTTGATATATCACCACAGCTATGCACTCACTTTTCTTTTCACATCAATAGTCAGGCTGAGGAGTAGAGAAAGGTAGAAACCCATTTCCAAGATGTAATACCAGTACTGTGATGGGAGCATGGACTGAAGGAACATTTGAAAAACATAACAGATTTACACAATTTACTGTACCTGCATTTAAGCCAATGCAAAAAAGAAATGTATGCAGTTACCTGTTTAGGAAACCCTGCCCAAACCATCCTTAGATCATAAAACCAGGGTTTCTAAAGACGAAAACAATAAGAAACTGAGGTGCAGGAAATAGTTGTTTGTTAGTGACGTCAATTAAAGTTATATACTAATTTTTAGACTTTTGAACACATATTCCTCAAAAGAAGATAACTAGTTACCTACAATGTATTTTTGGTGAAAAGGAAATATGGGACAATATTTTTTTACATGCATTTTCAGGATTTACAAAGAAAGTTTGAAATTAATTTACTTTTTAACATTCCGCTTTCAAACAGAAAAAAAGATTTCTCTAAAAACAACAATAAAAAATGTTATAAAAACCATTGCACAATTTTTTTGATGAATTGAAATTTAGAAATTTGGGTTGGGGACAGTGATCTCCCAGTGTAAAGTGCCCTATAAATGATGATTTTAAAAATGTAGTATTATTATATCTTAAGCATAATTTTGGGTTTCAATAGATTATTGCAGGACCTTATTAAACATTTAAAATTTGAAAACTTCAATGTTTCTTTACTTATTTTTTTGTTTAAGGGCAGCAGTTTGCATCAATTCTGGTGAAACCCCCCTATGTAAAAGAATATATATAAAACTCTTGTTTTGAAAGGGCAGCTGCCAGATTATAAAAAGTAAAAAAAACTAAACATTAAAGTTCAAAGAGGAAATACGTTTCTTGAGAACTTACATCATGTAGGGCCAAGAGTCCCCCAAGAAATGCACAAAGATAAAAGCCACATCTCCAACTGGTGAGATACAGAAGCAATCATCATATGTTAGCAATACGTTTCAGCAAACAGTCATCTCCCACTAATGCAAGGCTTTCATATCTAAACAAACCAACCTTGCCTCACAGAACCTCTTCCGAAGACCAGCTCTATCCTGGTTCCTTCTCCTTCTGAACCACACTTCTACCCTCCTCTCTGGCCAACCAGTCTTCTTACAGAGAGACCAAATATCAGCCTGAGACACAAAACAAACAACCATCCAGGTGTTACAGTTGTTTAAGTTCTGCACTGGTATTAAGTTCATGTACCTTAAGTTTGTGTACCGTAGCTGCCTAAACAAATCTAGCCCTATTTGAAAAATATAAATTCTTTCATGTCTGATTTCTACAGGATTTTTTGATACCGTCCAGTCAGGACATCTGAAGGACAAGCCGGAGCAGTCAGGAGCAGACTTCCTGTTCTGGTGGATACTAGACTATCTCACTGGCTGCTCACAGTATGCGAGGACATAAGACCGTGTCTATGACGTTTTTGACTGTGGTGGCATTAGCCATGTGTAGTTTGTTAGAGCAACAGCTTATCTACAGCTGAGAGGAAGCGGTTGGATAAGCTTATCAGGAAGGCCAGCTTTGTCCTAGGCTGCCCCCTCATACAGGTGGTGGTACAAGGACTTAAGTAAAAATAAAATCACTGTCGGACAATGTCTCACACCCCATGCATAAAGTAGTTGAAGAACTGGAGAGCTCCATCATTGACAGACTGCTGCATCCCAGGTGCACAAAGCAAGTTTTGACAGACCGTTTCTCCCATCAGCTGTTAGACTTTATAACAATTGCTGCTCACCAAAAACAAACAGTAATATTCCTGATGTGTTTCAGTTTTTTTCCATTCTTCTAGTAAATGGTATGTTGCTCTTTTTTAATGCAGAATGTTTTTCACATTGTTTTAAAAATCAACAAACTCAGTTCAACTGTTCTTTGATTATTCTGTATTTTATTTTTTATGTTTGTTTATCTACATGCTTCTATTCACATTGCTGCTCCAGATAAAGTTGAGTCCAATGAGATTAACAACATTTTATGGAAAATAGTACTCAGTGTGGATTACCACTAGACCTGCAGAATCAAGAACCACTTTAAAAGAACCTGACAGATCTCAAATTGGAAAATATGACAAAAACATATAAGCAGTTAAATACTTTTGTACAGCACTGTAAGATTATTTTAAAATATACTGTTCTTTATTCTTTGCTTACTCACAGTGCTCTGATAATCTGTTAGCTTTTTATCACTGTTTCTTGTAGATTTTCTTTAAATAGTTTGTTTATTTTGTGGTTCATTTTTTTTAATTTACTGATGGTAATGTATAAAAACATTTTTTTAAAACTTAAGCTAAAACTTTGGGACTGGGACTGATGTATGTAAGAATTTAAAAATGCCTTTATATATGAAATGACGTTTAGACATACCTGTGATGGATTCCGGGATTTGCTGCAAAAGTACTTTTCTAGGGTTGGGTTTTGCTCAGCTGTGAGACGCACCTTGTCTCTGATCTCAAGAACATTCGCCAGCGGTGTGGCCAAGTACCTGAAACAGCACACAGAGCTCTGTAAACCTCCCAAATAACACAACACCAGCAGGTCTTTGGAATTTCTTAACATTGCTCTAAACTTGTGCAACATAATCCGGGTATAATCGGATGAATGCACAGCTGAAGTCTCAGCTACATTTATTGTTTTGTTGTACAGTAAATCCTTGCCTTTCAAATAGATATCTGACCACTAGTAGGCAGAGAGCACAGGGCACCGCAGCATAAAGCTGAGAGGGCTTGGCATAAATACGATCCTCTTTGTCCACAAGATCTGCCCAGGAGACTCCTACTGGGAGCCATAGACGTTCCCACCACAGCCACTCTTGGATTGTCTGCAACATGATGCTAAAATTTTGAGGAAAAAAAAGGTTTCACATTTTAATACAATTTTACAAGCTTTTTTTTTTTAGTCAAACATATGTACTCACAAATACTGTCCTTCAATTTGAATTTTCTTTCCTCTATAATAAAGCTGGACATTAAAAATAATTAGAAAAAAATAAGTTAATATTGACTTTGCTCAGATTTATTGTTTCGTAATACTGTGTACTGTGGTCCAATATATATTTACAGCTTAACTGTAAATAACTATAACTACAGCTCAACTGTACAGCTGTACAATGCAATCTATACAATGCAAGGCATGTTTTTATTTTGTTTATTCATAGTGCAATTTATACAGCAGGTACAGTAAAGTACCTAATATAACAATAAAGGAAAAGTGTTAAAGAGAATTAAATTAAAAGTAAAAAATATTGAAATAATAATTGGGGATATTAAACATTAGACAAAAGTGAAGAAAGAAATAAAGAGTGGATACTAATTTAAAACAAATAGCTATGCTATAACAGAAATGAACTGGTAAAGCTGAGGGACTTTGCTCCCTCAGATTTATAAATACCATAAGATACAAAGTTGTGTGAGTTTGACAAAGAAGTTTTTGGACTAATTTAGCATAGCAATAGACAAACCTACTGATTACTAAGTCTACCAACCAGAATTATATGATCAGCTGTGTCAAACTCAGTGCAGAGACCTAGTGATGTCGATGCTAAAGTTTTACATGCACCACTATTATCACTGGTTATTTAAAACTAGATATGAGCATGCAATTACTTGATATTGAAGCAGGCTAGCATATAGAGATCTAGAATATGTAACCAAATCAATGTTGTAAGGACCTGACATAAAGGCAGCCAGTTCTCTGGAGATGGAGAGCCCCTGCAGATATCAAAGGGCAAAAAGATAAAGAAAGGTGAGGAACAATTCATGGAAGCAGATTAAAGAGAAGTAAAGTCCTTCCTCTTATGGACTCTGCCCGAAACAGAGCGCAGATGAAATATAATACTTAGGAACATAGAAACTGGACTTTTTTGATCTACATTTAGGGCTTTTTTGAATTATTAGAGATGACCATACATACTCTTTAATTAAGTGTATTAACAAAGGCAGTATAAATCATATGAGTGTGTCCCTTAATCTCAAAAGTGGTTAATAAGTCAGCATGGGAAAAGGCAGACATACCTGCAGGCAGTGTTGTCTTGACAAGTTTCAACAACTGGGAGCCAAGCTGTAGCAAATACAGTGTGTGTTACCAGGTCTGATGAAAGCAAAGTAAAACACTACGCAACACAAATGAATCTCTGCTTAATCGTCTCCTTCAACAAATCAAATCATTTCATTCATGCCTTCAGTTTTTGACATAATCACCAAACGGCTGCTTTGAGAGCACATTTGTGAAAAAGTAAAAGGTATAGTAAATAAGTTCAACATACACACACTTACCCTTACGGTGTGCCCAATGCAAGTATTGCTGGGTGTTGTCTGGAGATCCACCTGAGTGAGGTCAGTCTATTACTCGTACCACCCATACAGCACACTGATTCATATCAGATAACAGTTCTCCTAGATCATGTACACTCTTGGATACATTCTGGGTTTTCAGCAGTCTCCTCAAGGTGGGGGTAAAAAGTTAAATAGTTGCTTCGAAGTTAGTGATCTTCCTAACTGCATATATACCTGAATGTGCTTAAAGCGTCTCCAGTAACATTTTGAAGATTAAAAGCTCTGTGTGCGGTCGCTCACCTGGCGTAAAAGTCCTGGATCCTTCCTTCCCACTTTGCCAGCCCTCTTGATCACTCCCTTGCAGTTGCTACAAGTCTTTAAAGATAAGGAACTGCAAACAGCTTAGCGCTTCTGTAGCATTTTGCCAGCATTTTTTTGTTGTTTAACTTGTGAAGTGTAAGCTACAAAAGTCATCCAAATGGGTAGGATCAGGATGGCTTGCGTACCTTCACCTGCAAGAATTCCCTTGGAATTCAGGAGCAGCCCCCACAAAGGCCCCATTCACTGGTAAGGCAGCAGAGGAGGAGGAGCCAAGTGAGAAAGAGGAACTCTCTCTCACAAGAACAAAGAGGGAACCATCATGTTGTGTTGATAGCTAGCTGAGTTAATAATGAACATATAAATAGAGATTGAGGTATACAGGGTGTGGTGAAGATTCTCAATTTACTTTGTTTTCCTTAAGGCAAAGGTTATTTTCAGAAACTAGTTGCAATGCTGTTTGTGGTTTCATTGTAAGGGATATAGGTAAAGTCTGAAGC
>JAUZNJ010037329.1:0-11494 GCA_034780135.1 Jordanella pulchra | reverse complement strand
TACTTTTGGTCCCTTGAAAAAGAGGAGGCTATGCATTACAGAGCTATGATTCCTAAACCCTTTCTCCGATTTGGATGAGGAAACTCTCATATTGCAGCTGGGAGTGTGCACTTTCAGCCCACATTATATATATAATTGTATTTCTGGACATGTTTTTGTAAACGGCTAAAATAACAAAACTTGTGTCACTGTCCAAATATTTCTGGCCCTAACTGTAGATATGCTGCATATGCTGGAAAAGGAGGAAGCCGGACAAACTTGGCTGGGGACATGAAATCTAAGTGGACCCTGTTCTCTGCCGCTTGATATAGCCACCCATAGCTGTGGCTGTAAAGTCTGCAGTGCCTGACATGGTAGAAATTCCCAAACCCGGCAGTGAACACTGGTAGTAAGGGATGTTGGCATCCTAAACATGTTTGGCTTGTGGTACTCCCGATGGAGCAAGTGGGTATCGTGAGACCAAGTGTGCCGCTGCCCCAGCAGTAGCAGAGGCTAAACCCAGGCCCGGTGGGAGTTTGGCAATAGCATGGAGAAAAACTTTAATTGGCCTCAAAGTAACTCCGGCAAACTCACCGCCCCCAGAGGGGGAAGCAGTGCTTTGCTAACACTGTTTTCAGTGGAAGTAGGAGACTACTAATTTTAAATGAGCCCATTGCTGGACAGTGGAAGGAAAACTTTGAGGTTATCTTCAACCCTTCCAATGCTACCATCATGGTTGAAGAAGAGACGGGGTGATTGGGGCTGGATTCGTTTATCACCTAGGCTGAAGTCACAGAGGCAGTCAAAAAACCAAGACTTCGAGGGATGTATGTATGTCTGTTTCTGTGTTCTTGAACCCGAGTCGGTCTCGGCAGATGGCCGCTCACACTGAGCCTCTTTCTGCTGGAGGTTTCTTCTACTGTCTCCACTGTCTCCCAATGCATGCTTGGTGTGAGGGATTGCTGTTGAGTTAATGAGTCAAAGCAATCAGCTGTTTTTTCCTTCGATAGAAAACTTTTAAGAAATCTGACTGTGTGATTTGATTGAATTGTCTTTGTAAAGTGCCTTGAGATGACATGCGTTGTGAATTGGTGCTATATAAATAAACTGAATTGAATGTAGTTCCTGAGTACCTTAGGTCTCTGGATGTTGTCAGGGTGTTGTGGCTAACAGACCTCTTCAACATAGGCTGTAGGTTGGGGCAGTGTCCTTGGACTGGCAGACTGGGGTGGTATTTCACCTGCATAAGAAGGGGGGCTGGAGGGTATGTTCCACCCATAGGAGTATCACACTTCTTAGCCTCTCCAGGAAGGCCTAATCCAGCGTGTTGGAGTGGAGAGCCTGGATAATTGTCAAACCTTGGCTTGGTTTTCACCCTTGGTGGTTTTCACCCAGGCTTTGGAACACTGGAAATGCTTTACAGCCTCTGCAGGGTGCTCTAGGGTGCTTGGGAGTTTGCCCAATTGGTCCACATGTTTTTTTAGACCTGGAAGGGTGACCTTTACTAGGGCCCATCCAGTCTCTGTACAGGAGGATAAAGAGTTTGGTCCTTATTTTCATTATTAAATCAGACCTGTCCCTGGAGCATGTTGGACTCCAGCAGGATGATGTGGTTCTGCTGGCTCCCTTATGCCAAGAACTACAGCATGCACTGGGCCAGTTCATAGCCAAACACAAAGCAGCTGGCATGAGAATCAGCTCATTGCTCATGATTGGAAGAAGGTGGCTTGTGTCCTTCAGACTGGAGGAGAGTTCCTGCCTCAGGTTGAGGAGTTCAAGTATCTTGGGGCCCTGATCACAAGTGAGGGGAGAATAGAGATTGTTAGATGGATTAGTGTGACTTCTTCTATAATGTGGATGCTGCACCAGTCCATTGTGATGATGAAGAGAGAGCTGAGTGAAAAGACAAAGCTCTTGATTTGCTGGTTAGTCTCCACTCTTACCCTCACCTATGGGCATGAAATCTGGATCATCACTGAAAGAGCAAGATACAAGCAACTGAAATTTGCTTTCTCCAAAGGGTGGCTGGGTACACTCTGAGAGATAGGGTGAGGAGCTCAGTGATCTAGGACAGGCTCAGAGTAGAGCCACTTCTCCTCCACATCGAGAGTAGTCAACTAAAGTGGCTCTGACACTTTTATAGGATGCCCTCTGGACACCTCCCTCTGGAAGTTTTCCAGGCATGTCCCACAGGAAGGAGGCCTGGGGGATGACGCAAGAAACAATGAAGGAACTATGACTTTTTGCTGTCTTGGTAGTGCTCGGGTTTGCCTGACTCGAGGTGAGGGAAGTCTGAAAGTCCCTACTGCTCCAGCGACGCAGTCCTAGATAAAGCTGAAAACGATGTGTACAAGTTTGAGTATAAATGTATGTGCTTGGATTATCATTTCTATAAATTTGCAGGTTTGAAACTAAGGTTTTTCTTTCAGTAGTTTATTCTATAAAACTGTAGTCAAAAATCGCTTAACATAAAACTACAGATTCATTGTTCCTCTCACCAGTAGGGGTTCTTGGTTAGTCTTTTAACATAACTCTATACTTTAATGTTCCTTTATTTTCCCAGAAAGAATTTTAAGTACTTTGGGATTCAATGACAATGGCTTGCTGAGTGGCTTGATTAAAAACATAAGAAAATGCTGAATGATAACTGAGGAGTGACCTCTAGATATTAAATTTAAAGGTACTTTAGTTGTAATAAAAGGGAGTTTTAGTTTGTTTTATTTGATTTGATACTTATTTAAACCAGGTAATAGATAACACAAGCACCACTAGAGTAAAAATGCAAAATTAATTGGCAAAATGTTAAACTATTACTCATCAAGTATAAAACTATTTGAACTATAGTTCAAATGTGGTATTTTGGTATGTATGTGCTCTCCTTGTGGAACATTTACTGTGAATAAAATATAAGGTTAATGTTGTAGGGAAAATTCCGAAACAGCTTAATAGAAGTCTATCATTATAGGATTAACTGGTTAGCACATGTTTTTATTTTTTGAGCTTTTTATGGCACTAGTGGCTTGTTTTTCTGACAGTAGGCTGACAGGAAAGGAGGTATGAGAGAGGGGGAGAGACATGCGGGAAAGGACCACAAGCCAGATTCGAACCTGGGTCACCAGCGTCGAGGACTAAGGCCTCCATTTATGGGTCGTGTGCGCTAACCACTGCGCCACCTGCACGCCCAGGTTACCACATGTTAACTTGTCCCCATTCTATTACCTGAGAGTCAAAACTTGTGCTCCTCTGATTTGAGACATGCAGGTACAAGTAGGTCTCTGGTATCCTGTGTGTCACTATCACCAGCTATTCTTGTATTAATTTGCGGTGTTTTAAGTGTAGCACACATGCACACTAAAAAAAGAGAGACTAGAGATGTACGTAGTGAACATGTGAAAAATTTCGTGAAAAACTTCCTGATATTATAGTAAAGCAGTGTAATAGGTAAAAATATGAAACCGGTGTTTTACATTTCATAATTCCTTACTTTTCTGTTGGGCAGTTATTTTAACTGGAAACTTTATTCATATACTGCTCTCTCTGGACAACTGCCAAACTCAAGAATTATGATCACTTCAAGGTTTATACTTTGGATTTGCATAACCTGTGATCATGTTATGAAGAATGGAGTAATTTTAGGTCAGTGGTCTGCTTTGTGCTGATTCATCTAGTTGTAACCATTAGCTTCATCCTGGAGGACCAGCTAATGTGGGTCAATACTAAAACAAGGTGGTAGGAAAGTTTTCTACTAAAGGTATAATATGCCCTCTTTATAACCCATCAAGATGAATGCACTTTAAAAAATCATGAACATGATCCCTTTAAGCAGATAGTTTTATCACTTTTGCAAAAGAGAGGAATTTATGAAAATGCTTTTCAATCTTAATAATCATGGAAAATGAATAAACTGTCACTGACAAAGGAACAAAGTTTAGGCAGCATCAGACCTGGCAGGAAAGGTTTTTTTTTCTGGTCCTACATGGGAAGAAGTGTCTTCTTGTCATGTAGTTATCCCCCAGTCAGTTATTAGGATTTCAGTACACTGACCAGCAAATTTGAACACACACTTGGTCTCATCCACTGACAGACACACACGCTGACAAGCAAACACACACACAAGCATGCAGCAAGTAAACAAACACTATTTTTCACACTGTCACACTCACATGGACACAGTCATGCACTGAAGAGATAATGGTGGCCAGAGGCGATCTCAGTGCGCTCCCACTCTCTCCCTCCGTGTCTCAGAGGCAGCGAGCGTGCTCCAGTCCTCACTGTCTGTTAGATTTGATCACCATCACCCAACTGCAACGGACAGCGCGCAGCTCAGCTCAGCTGACGGCTCATTGCAACACGTACACATGCACCCAAACAACCACTGTGCCAGAGGATATTACATGCAGTGTCTGACACCTCTAAATAAGTGTTTACTCTTTTTCTGTGTGTGTGGGTGAGAGAGTGTGTATCTGTGCATGTGTATTTGCTTTTTGCATTTTTTTCCACTATAGTTACCTTTCCATCTATGACTGTATGTTAGTGTGTTTGTGAAAAAGGCACCAACATTCCTCTGAAATGTATCCAAAATGATCATGAGCTATTTCTAGCTTCTATATGACTTTCTCCCTCATTAGCATAAAATGTGATTCCCTCATCCACAGCTGTTCATATGAACCAATAGCCTCATTACATGTTTAAGCAAGAAAGGAATAAATCTTTGTAATGACAAAGCAAAATAACAAATAAAAAAGATATTACATAAATTCTGTTGTGGATGTGTAATTTATAGGGAGTTTGGTTAAATGTTGTTTCCTTAAATAAATAAAAAATCTATTGGGAAAAAAAACCCATTGCATTCCTATTCATGTTTAATTCATAATAATGCATATAACTCCAAATGATTAAACTGTACACAACGGATATCGTCACATATTCAGCTTTCACAAACGAAAGGCATTGAGTTGTTTGTGTCCATACACATATCACAGACTGTCTGCAAGGAGATTTTAATAACACAGAAAAGAGGGGGTACAGTAAATCCTACATCTGAGCAAGCCCATCTCTGAGACCCGAGGGTGCCATGCTATGATTGACAGGCCTCCTTTCACCGGCGCTGTCGGACGCAGGACGGATTAGGGCCGTCTCGCCCTAAAGGGCCATTGTGGCTTCACGTCTCCCAGCTGCTTCACCGTTCACCCCACTCCAGTGCTGAGGAGGGGGCTCCTGCAAGTGCTCGTCTGTATATTAGGGTGAGATGGTTCACATGGCATGGGTTGGTCTGACCCACTGTCGTAATTCTCTGAGCTGTTACAAAACAGAATGTACAGAAGCCATAAAAAATGTTTTCAAATTCTTGAACCTTTTTTAATTTCTATAGCTTTACAACAATAATCTTTGAAGTATTTTATTAAGAATTGTCTTTACTTGTTTTATAAACAAACTTCAATGTAATAATGAAGTTTAAAAAAATGGAATCCATTCCATTGCAGTATGTTTTGGGGCGTTATCCAAAATAAGAATCTGTCTTGGTTTCAGAACTTTGCTGTATCTAACTTTTTTTTTTTTTCAAAGTATTTTTCTGTATTTGCCACTAGTATTTCATCTCAACACTAAACATCTTTGTTATAAAAACTACTCCCATGGCACCATGGTATCTCAGGTCGATGTGCCCTACTACTTTTTTGTTTCTTCACGCAAAGTGTTCAGCATGTAGGTGTAAAACTTAATTTTTTGATTTCCATTCAACCAGATCACCCTTTTTTCATGTTTCTTGTGTTCCCTCTGTGTCATTGTGGAGATTTGCAGTTGTTTCATACTCGTTCTATATTAAGATGTTGGACTGATTCACAGTTTTGGATGTGGTTCAGCAAGCATTTATCTCGTCAGGGTCATGGAGGACCAGTGCCTATCTCCATAGGTTTTTGAACAGATGATGGGCTACACCACGGACACGTTGCCAGTCACAGGGGAGAGCATTCAGTGAGGACATTCAACCATGGACACACACTTACTGGAAATTTAGAGTCACCAATCCACCAAACAGTCATGGATAGTAGGAGGAAGCGTGATTACTTACAAAGAACCCACCCTTTCACTGGGAGGGTAGGATTCAAACCTGGGACCTTTTTGCTGCTATAGACTGTGCCACTATGCAGTCAGTTTAACAACCTAATCCTGCTGTAAAGTTCATTCAGAAACTGTCTGATGTGTTCATTAATCTTTATATATATTTTTTTTCAAGCATTTTCTTGAATAAAAACCTCTCATAACAGTTATTTAAAATGAATCACACACAGCTGGATTCTTCTGACTTAACCACAAAACACAACTGATTGTACTTGATTTTATTAAGAATTGTTTAAATGGGTTTAAATGCAACTCACACTTTATATAATTTTATGTGTAATATCACTTGGAAACCATTCATATTTTCCTTCTAAATACCATTACGCAATGCTAGGTATTATTGTAGTAAATAAAACCACACAAATATAAAATTACGAGTCAACATTTCTGTGCTACTACAAATCCACTACAAAAAAAATGCTTTTCCAAAAAAATTTAAGCAAGAAACAAAGTGTTTAGTCTAATGTTTCAGAATGGAATTTTAAGTTTTCTTTTAGATAAGGGTTTTCACATTTTATTTTACGCCTATGTGAGGAACATGTTTCAAATACGTTTCAGAGATAGATTCAAATATGACAAGCTGCAGTAAAATTGTCTTAAATCCCAGGTGGTTTGCTGTGGGTGCCAACACCTTTAAATCTTTTTGGGTGTGGACAAAACAGCCCTAAACTCCAGATGTCTCATGCACACCAGCCTTAGATCATGATCTACTGGCACGATTGCCTCAGTGATAATGTTCCCCCGATAAACCGGTTTTGTTACCTTTTCAACCTTTGCTAGGTGATAAAATCTCTACTTACAGTAACATCTTTTCAGAGGTTTTAGATTTGTCACAAATTCCTTCTTTTGATGTTTCTCTAGTTAAAACAAACAAACAAACAAAAAAAAAACAACAGTGATGAAATGTTTATATTATAAATGTTCTAAAATCATTTTGCCATTACATTAATGGGACATGATGTAAAACAGCTTTTCAGTGACTGTTGTATATTTGGAGTCTCTAAAAGTAAAAGTTTGATTTGGTCTCTCCAGGTGTTGTGTTGAAATCTGTAGAGTCTTTTTGTGTCCGATATTTTCAGTTTGTTTGTTTTTTTACATTTTTTTATGTTTTGTTAAATTCTGTGGTGCATTGTTTGCTGTGGGACCAAATAAGGACATAGATCTCGACTAACCATTGTAGCAAACAGTCATTTTTATTCATTACCTAATAATCCAAATTGAAGAATTCCAAAGCAACAAGTGGATACATCTAAATGCTCTTTTGTTGGGTGTCTTAAATCAAGTCATTGCATCATATCCCAGCATCAAAACCTTTGTTGTGTTTGTTTTCATGGAAGCTTTAATGGACACAGCAAAGCGGTGACAATAAAGTAACAACAAGCTTTATTACAGACCTGTTCATGGCTGGCCCAAGCCTCCATGGGGCCTGAAGCAAAATCAGTTTTTTTGGGACCCTATATTTCTACCAATGATATGTATTGCTGCCAACAACAGTTGGATGATCAGATCATTCACACACCCTATATTTCTACCAATAATATGTATTGCTGCCAACAACAGTTGGATGATCAGATCATTCACACACCTGCACGACTGGAATAGCTTTTTACAGTTTCCTGTTTTTATTCATCATCTAGATTGATTCAAAACAGAAATGTGCAAATATAACCTGTAGTGTAAAAACGAATAATAAAGATTTAATAAACAAGAAAGAGAAATTAAACTGTACAAAAAAGACAAACTGAAGTATTCCAAAATAAAATATCAAGCCTACCATTGTTCTCCAGAGAAAAGTTTCTCTCAGAGAACTTTATAGTTCTCCTTCCTCATCTGTGTGTTCCCAACCAACTAATAAATATATCATATATATAAATATATATATATATGCACAGGAATATTTTATATTAATATAGAAACCACCTAAAATGTTTGTAAAGGAAAATGCCACACGGTACTCTGTAGACATGATCTTGTTAGCAGTGTATGATTTTTTGGAGGAGGGCACATCGTATGGCGAACATGCACATCTGTGCAGGAAGCATTAATGCAGAGTTAAGCATCCAGATTCTGGCTCAACATATGCTCCTATCCAGAGTATGCGTTTAGGCAAGCTGTTAGTTATCTGACAGTAGGAAAACTCAAACTGGTTCTGCATGTATTACCACAGCATGGATCAGTGCTGAAGTGGCCTGTTGGTAATCCAAGTCTGCTACAAACTAGAATACAAATGCAAAACATCTAAAGTGAAATAAATTAGCTTAAAAATTATTCTACTTATATCTATGGTTTTATGTGAAATTAGAGTCCATACAGCCTCATATACTTTGAATATGTTGCCAGCTTACAACTACTTGGTGCTTTTAAGAATTTATTTGATAGGACAACAGAAAATAGTAGAAAGATGGTTTTAGACAATAAGTTCAACCTGTTTAATTTATATTAAAATAATTCTTATACATTAAAGAATTAAAAAGAGCTAAAGCACACAAAAATGTGTTTCAGTGTGCTTTTGTATAGGCGCATATGTGCCATCAACATGACCTTTCCAACCTCTCTGCTTCTTCCCTGGGGTTTCCCATCCGTTTCCAGTAAGGCCTTGTAGGGAGTGCACATCATGGGGGATTGTTCAGGGTTATGAGCCCCCTAGCATAGATGCTGTGTGGGGCGGGCTACCACAACAGCAGACCTGGCATAAAGTTTTGGCAGGATTGAAGGAGCCAAAAGCCTGCCACATTCATGCTGAGTTTCTCCCAGGCAATTAGTCTGCTACAGTGGTGATCTGCCATCTGAATGTTGATGCAGAGGAATGTCGGGCAGGACCAAGGATTTGCAGAGTCCACTAGTTAGTATTGGCACCTGACTGAACAGCTGGGTGTTGACAGGACAATTGATTCTGGGTAAAGTGGGTGCATCGGTTACATGTCCTTCCAGCTTTATTTCTTAGCATTTCTTCACAAAGGGCACACATAGAGATGAGTCCTTGGATGTGATTTGTGCAAAGGGATGAAAAAAGTTGCCCTCCTTCCATCCATGTCCCTGTCACCCCAGCGGAAAAAGGAGTGGATCACTCTCACTCTCAGTGTGTCTTTTCCTTTCTCCTCCCTCCATCTTTCTGTGTGATAAAAGAGGAACTCTGATCGCTTCAACAACAAAGGACCCAGCTGCTTGTGTTTGGATGAGGATCTCCTTTCTTCTCTCCTTCCTCCATCTCCATCTATTCCTTCTTACCCCCTCTGATCTGTCTTATTCTCCCCTTGCCCCCACCCATCCTCTCTTTTCCTCACTCCTCTATCTCTCCCTGCCTGATGCCACTCTACAGTGCTGCTGCTCCGTTCTTCGTTAGGGCCTCAGCGATACAATCAGGGTATGGAATTAAAAATCAGAAAGTGTCCTTGTCGAGGAGACACCCGGATGGTGCACTTTGATGTCTCCTCAGAAATTTGAAATTCATATGTTGTCACACTTGATTTTAGTCTCCTTCTCTCTCTCTCTCTCTCTCTCTCTCTCTCTCTCTCTCTATCTCCCTTTCTCTCTCTCTCTCTCCCTCTCTCTTTTGCTTTTTCTTCTTCTTATTCGTCTACACCGTCAAGTGCCATCATGTACTATTCAGTTAGAAAGGGCGAATCAAGGGAAACAGAAGAATGTAAAAAGCATTGTAAAAGGATTTCCTAAAACCCTTTCTTTTATTTTTTATGTTTTTACTTAGTTGGGAAGGCAGGAAGACATAATGAATCATTTAATTTCCTTTTGATTGTAGGTGCTGGAGTGCGTGGGCTTGGAGGTGAAACATGGGGAGTAGGGGACCATTTGATGGGATGGAGATGTGCTAGTAGACCACTTTGATGCCGTTTCAGAGCTCTACACCAAAGTCAGTCAAAGCTATGACAGAGTGAAGAAGAGTTGCTGTTATACAGTACATACATTTTTTAGACAGACAATGTATTTGCTTGGTCAGCAGCTATCTTTAACTTTATAATGCTAGGTAGGAGGCTGGATGTAATGCCTTTTTTGTATACAACACTTTAAGAAGCAAATGACTTGAATCTAATTTTGTTTTTTTTTGTTTTTTTAATTGTAACTAACTCTGTCTTTATTTTTCTATAGTTTACAGGTGTGGTCAGAAGTTTACAAACAAAGATTATAGGCATTGATCATTCCAAATTTATGACAATGTGGTGGAGGTGCATTATATTGTGCTGTTTACTGTATTTTGTTGTTGTATAAAGTGGATATAACATAAAAACATTTAAACGATTATGAAGCAGGGCTTCAATTTCACATCAAATCCAAAGCTAAATCTGGATAAAACTGAATATTTAAGCTACAAACCTTAAGCCAATGAAATATAAAAGCATATAAAAAGTAATCATTAAATCCAACAGCTTAAGTTGATAAGACAAATACACAAATACACTAAAATCGAATAAAACTGACATAATTCTTTGTCTTTGAATCCAGACAGGAGGGCCTGGTAAATTGGAAATCTATTTAAGCTGCCAAATATTCTGAGGGCACCAAGTTTTAAATTATTATTATCTGCATCTGTAAATTGTTTCACTAAGTGTTTTTGCATTTATTTCCTGAGATGTCAAAGAACCTCTGGCTAATTGCATGCGTATGTTGGTATAACAGTTCCTGTAAATAGGAAGGGCTGCTCCATGTTAGGCTCTTGAAAAAAAAGAAATGTAGATTTTCATTTTGTATTAAACTGTAAGATAATGATATTAGTTCTTTGGGCTCTTGTCATTTCATCCCTTTGTAGTTTTTGTTGCTGTGAAGCTGAAAAAGGCAGTGTTTAACAGAACCATCGGCTTTAGGATGCTCTCTACCTGAATTGAAAACTAATGATTTGTAATAGTAATAGCAATAGTAGTGTAATTTTCAAAGTTCAAAGAGTTTCAAACTCTTAGCCAATTTTAATTGAATATGTGTTTGAAAAATGCCAGTAAATGATATTTCACATGAACAGATCTGGGTTTTATTGGAGGCCATTATATGTTCATAGGATTCAACAGGCCCAAACTGGGGTCAGAACCAAAATAAATGGAAATAGAGTAATTTAGTTATTTATTTAGTAAGTCTTCAAACAATAGATTACATTACATTAAACTAGTTGTCATAAAAATTTTTATCTCTATACTTCTGAAAATATATGACTAGTAAGAAAAAGAAATTAATGCAATGTGTTAAGTTTTTTGGTCTGAAAAGGTGTAAAGAACAAAATAGATGTATAAAGGGATGAAATGGTAACACGTAGGAACTGTTACCTTTTATATCTCTGCTTCTTTATTTATGCCTGCTTCTGTACCCTTGAACCTCAGTCGGCCTTGGCAGATGGCCGCTCACACTAAGCCTGGTTCTGCTGGAGGTTTCTTCCTGTTAAAAGGGAGTTTTT
>JAUZNJ010037328.1:0-11495 GCA_034780135.1 Jordanella pulchra | reverse complement strand
TCCATCTTCATCCCATCCTTCCATCCTCATCCCATCCTTCCATCCTCATCTCATCCTTCCATCCTCATTCCATCCTCATCCCATCCTTCCATCTTCTTCCCATCCTACCATCCTCATCCCATCCTTCCATCCTCATCTCATCCTTCCATCTTCATCCCATCCTTCTTAATTCCTTACATCCCTCTATCCCTCCCCCATCCATCGACTATCCATCCATCTTTTATCCATCCATTTGTCTGTGACCACTTCCTCCCTCTGACTCCACTAGTAATGTCTGCCATAGATGTCAGTCTAAAGCAGTGCAGAGCTTTGATATAATAAAGTAGCACCACTGCTCATGTTACTATCTGGATGTTTTGGAGAACCGTCTCCAGGTTCCTCTGTTCTTATCTAGATCCACCCCTTGGCTGTCAGCCCAGAGGTGTCTGTGGATCTGTCCATAGAAGTGGGCATTTGTGTGAGTGGATGAATGTGTTTCTAGTGCAAAGCACTTAGAGTGGTTTTAACTACATAGATTCAGTCCATTTAACACTCTAAGGAGCCTCGATTCTATTAAGAGACGGAAAGAAGTGGAACAATTGGGCCCGGGTTTAAAAATAGGGGAATTTTCCTTTAAGACTCTGCATGAAGCTCATACCTACTGTTTCAAGTTTAACACCTTGAGCATTTGCAGGCATGACCATCTATTTTTCTTTCTACTGTAAAATGGCCTGATGTCGAGTCGGTTAATTCACGCGTGTCTGCTTCAGGTGGATTGTTTATAGCCGACACACACACACACACACACACACACACACACACAGAAATCTGAACACGGGAAGGTCTGACACAAACGACAAAAGGCCATGGAAGCTCATGAATAGAAAATGAGGCTTCACTCCTGCACCCCTCCATCTTCATCTGCATGAGGAAGTCTCTGCAGAGGTTATTTTTTTTTTTTGTCGCTCATCTGAATTCCATCCTCCTCCTTATATGGTGTTCATATCGTGTTTGTCATGCACGACAGCGTTGCTCCAGTGTGCTTGACAGAATAGCGAATAGCCTGGTTATTACAGTGCAGTTATTGTCATTTTTGTGCTGACTTTTATCCACACCTGTTAAAGTTGAGCGGTTAAAGTTGAGCGTAAAGTATCGGCTCGGCACGGACCAGTGTTTCCTACGGTGGTTTTAAAGAGCTTTGGTTTCAAGGAAATCTTATTATCCGTCATACACGGATTTAAGAAAAACAAAACAAGCATGTACTGAAAGGTTTTAGATTCATATTTCACTACGGTTTAACAGCTGAAGGACTTTTAAATGAATAAATCTGTAGAATGTTCTTAAATTATGCCCAAAGGAGTCATACGCTGGTATTTTACATACATATTCTTTCTCAAATTCTTTAAATTCATCTTTTTAAATTAAGAAAAAATAATAGAGCTCATTTTGACACCTGCAAAAACTCACCTAGAAATGGCTCAACATTTCTCAAAACAAATGTATTTCCCCTTAATTTGAGCAGGGTTACTAACCCTAATCCTAACCCTAGGCATACGATGATCTGATAATTGAATTTGTAATTTTGTCCCCAGATTAAAATAATATAGTAATTATGTGCTTGAAATAAGATATTTGCTTTCCTTCTTATTTCAAGCTGAAATCATTGTTCCACTTGGAAAATGTCATAGAAATCAAGGGAAAATGCAGTTATTTCAACTAAAATGACTTTTTTTATTTCAATGTTTGCAGTGTTCCCCCTTCTTTTCTTGCAAAGCATGTGAATTTGACTTTAATGCGTTTTATTTGGATGGAACATGAGCAACATTACAGGTTCGCCGTGGTTGGTCCTCGCTTTCTACACAGGAACACTGACTGCCTGTAGGTTAGTTCCTTAAAGGTTGAAATCGCTCCTTTTTGGTAGAATAGAGACGCCACATTGGTTTTAACATGAAAAGTCCGATTTCTGGGTGATGACCAGTTTTATTGAAAAAATATCAGTCAGCAAATATACTTTACCTCTAAAACATGTTAAAAACATCCCAGAGCCTCACAGTGTTACTTTTTTTTAGTGTACAATTCAAAATAACAGAAAAAACATAACGTAAAGTAATATCTCCTTTTTTTTTTTTTTTTTTTTTTCCTGTAACGCTTGAAATTACTGGTGCTTTAAACAAAAACATAATTGATACAAAATCCATCTTATCGTTATTGAGATCAAACCTGTGCGTAGAACACACTGGTCCATGTCTAGTAGCCACTAGATCTTTAGAAGATGCCTTAAAACACCCATTTTCTCTCTGAAAGAGCTCATTTTGACAGGATGTCATTTTTATTGAAATACATTTAGGCACTTTGACAGTCAAAGTTTAAGCTGCATGTGGCCGTCTCTTTAACAACCACTCGACGTTCTGGGAGGGTCCCGTCATCTAGCCAGCAGTTTCTGCATCTGTGTGCAGGTCTGCTGCTCTGCCAGCAGCATTCCTGTGGAGACGGGGGCAGACATGACGCTGTCACAGTGGGAGAATTTCCCCATGTGTGTTTTTTTTATTTATTTTTTTTAGCAAAATGAAAACCTAACTGCTGCTGGGCTTTTTTTTTTTTCTATATAAACGGGGAATTTGCTTCCCTTCCTCCTTTCAGTGGTCTTTTAACCACTAATGAAGCACCTAACAACCAAAGGATAGTTTGCCCAGCAGCTGGAGCTCCACCTGCATCTGAAGCAGAGCTGTTATCTTTAGCTGCATAGCAACAGTCCTTAGTAACCTGTTCACTAACTAATTTAGACAGAGTTATGTTCAGCCTCCAATTGATGGGAGTCATTTAGTTGCAGTCGCTTTGGCTTTTTCTTTTTTTTGTTTGTTTGTTTTTTCTGGACAGCCAATAAGATAGTGTAGGATGATAGTTTTCAAGTGCAACAGGTAAAGAGGGTGAACATATTGAAGCTGAAATCTGACGAATCAAATGAATCCTGGCATTCAGAGCAGTGGTAAATCAGAAAGGCAGAGGGAAGAAAGGGTTTGCTGTAGGTATCGTCGCCTTCTGCTCATTTGAAGCAAGGAGAATAAGAAAAAAAAAGGCCCGTCTCTCCTTTACTCCCCCACCTTTTTCCCTCACTCTTTGTTTTTCTACTTCCTCCTTTGTTCTCCTGCTAACAATGTGAGTGTTTGCTGCATGTTGCCATGGCTATTCTTGGAGCCTGATGCACTCCGTTACCTTCCTGAGAGACCGACTAACTCTGGGTGCTGTCTTTGTGTGCGGGATTTTTATTTCTTTTTTTTTTTCGTTTGTTTCATTTTCTGCATTTGAGAGAAAGGAATGTTTCCCCAGAAGCCTTTTTCAGATCGGTGAACATCTCTGTTTTGTGCCACTCAGGCCCCCAGCAGCCTCCTGGAGGCCTTGGAGCAGCACCTGGCCTCTCTGGAGGGCAAGAAGACCAAGGAGTTTAATGCAGACACAAGGTGCACTTTTCCCTCACGGTTCATCCGATAGACCACCCCTCCTCGCCCTCGCTTCAACTCTTAACGCATCGTTCGTTCTTCTTCTTCTCTTCTCCAGAGCGTCCACCCTGTCCAGCGCCGTCTCATCTCTGTCCTCCACCGGCATGTCCTTCAGCCGCATGGATGAGAAGGAGAAGCAGCAGGCCCTGGAGGAGGAGCAGGCCAGGCTGCAGGCTCTCAAGGTAAATGGGCTTTATATAGCAACCCCCCCCCCCAGCCAGCCACCAGCACCTTTAAAGGAGGCGGTTAGGCTCTGAGATGAAGCAGCCAAGAGGCTCTCAGCAGGAGGGCCAGTTTGTTCGGATCCGTCCTCCTTCAAGTGAGTGGAGGCAGTTCATCAAGCTCCGTGCAGCTGCTTCTTAGGACACAAAAAGGCTTCATGCTGTTTGTGTTTTCCATCATTTCATTCTAAGAACATTTTCTGCGTTTCAAAATTAGTTTTACTTTTAAAAATAGATTTGAACGTTGCTGATAAACCACTTAGTTTTAAATGTTTTATTCAGTTAAGTTTCCGCAGATGCATCATGATGCTACATGGTTGTTACACTGACTGGCCTCTTTATTAGGTATAGACTCAGAAAAGTGTCTGAAACCTTCCTCGGTTGCGTTTAACCAGTGAAGCCTCCAGCCCTTTAGATGGCGGTTCGATGCTTAAAGTGGGTTTTCTGCCACACAGAAGGGAGGAGAGTTGCAGCTAAGATGCAGATCCAGTCACGCTAATAGAAGGAAGAGCTTTTCACGCAAAGGTTACAGGACGTCCTGCTAGAAGGGGCTAAAAAAAATGAAACCATGGAGTAAATCATCTACATGCCTGTTGGTAGTAAGAAAGGAAAATAAAAATAAAATCCCAATATTGGTTGGAGAAATAATCACCGTTTTGGTTTTTGGCTAAATCCTTCAGCCTTACTCAGCAACAAAGTGACTTCTCATGGTTGCTGCTGATTTGGGGTCTTTACCCCCGCCCCCCCATGTCCATGATGTGATTGTCTTTGCTCCACCACATCCTCATCAAACGTGATCTAGAGGATTTAGCCGACTTTGGAGCCACAGAACGGATGGGAATCGATTCGGACTACAGCAGCAATGTTTTTCAGCACATGGACGCCATCCTCCTTTAATCCACAGTCCATAAACTCCCAGTGTTTCATGGATCCCATGTCTCTGGTTAGTCAGAATTTCTACAGAAAAGGGACTTTGGAGCCTGTTTAATTTGGCGTATTGTTTTTAGTTGCATTCTGACCTTAGCGCTCGGTCAGACCACCACGGATCTTCTTCATGTAGCTGAACTACTCCGTGCAAAACCTCTATTCAGATGGATGATAGCAACCTTTAATGCGATAAAGGCTGTGAATAAACGCTAAAAAAAAATCTGCAGAAAAAAAGAAAATTATGAGAAGTATTCTTAAGGTCAAGAAGTTCTCCTCTGCAATATCAGCAGTAAAATCCTAAATATTTAACCTGGAAACAATACAAGCATTTCTGTAGTAACATCAAAGAAAGTTCAGCATCGCCTCTTTGCAGCTGAAAGAAATGAAATCATGGAAATCTGGAAAACAAAATTCACACCCAATGAACCAAAGTATTACTTAAAATGTAATTTTTTAGCCTGTTTATATCTGGATTTATATTTGACTTCATTCCTTTGTAATTTTGTTCAGTATTTTGCTCTCCTGGTTGGATGATTGGCAGGTGGCGCCGATCATTAACCCTCCGCGGGTTGAGCTTTGAGCGCAGACATGTTGATGTTGAACGAGCAGTTTTATGCCGAGTTGCTGCATCCAAGCACTGAGCGCTCCGGTTGCTGGCATAGCGTGAGCGCAGCCATTGGTCTTGACCAGGTTTCCAGTTAAACATCCTGCTATAAGCCGTCACAACTTGTAGATTTAAACTATGTTCCCCGTAACCCTGTTAACCGCTGAGCCGCTCCACTCTGATTGGAGCAGGTTAAGTTTTATTCTCTTCTTGTGTCACAGAGTTCGACCTCTGCTGTAACCTGAGGTCCTCTGAGTTTATTTTTAGCTTTATACCAAATTAGCTTTCCAAAATCCACAGTTTAGTAAAATACTTGAGTGAAGTTTTGAGACAAATGAACATGATTTCATCCCTGTGTTGTAATATTCTGTAAGAGGAGAAGCCTGCTTTCAAACAGAAGAACCAGCAGGCGTTTTTCTCTGTATCTTTAGTTTATACAACACGGCCCTGTGTGTGGTGGAGCTCAGAAACGCTGATGGTCCGTCCGTTAAGTCGGACGTCTTTGAGGTCTAAACTCGGGTGGAAAATAAAGGCCGAAGGCTTCATACGCCACAGAATGTGTCGACGTTTTTCACTCCAGCCCTGGGAGTCCTGCCTCGCAGCAAACTGTAATTGAGTAAGAGCTCAGTGGGAACTGCAACCCAGGCACACAGCAGCTCGAAGGGAAGCTCGTGTGCACCAGAGAATATGCAGGGTTTGCTCAGCAGACTGTCTCCTACCAGCCTCCTGTGAGATTATGCAGTTTGTTGCCTGGGTGTCTCCGTCTGTTTGATTACATTTAACTTTGCCTTTTACTCTGCGCCCTTGGTTTGTCCCACTAAATCATCTTTTTTTTGTTAGAAAGGAGAGCTGAGATTAAGCTGAATGATAAATCTGAGGTCAGGAGAGGTCGTCTGAAAACTTGCCGTCCAGCTGTTTGCTCTCTGGTGTCCATATGGTTCCACAAACCCTTACAAAAGCACACTTCCACGCTTAGCTACTGTCCAGCTGAGGCTTTAGTCCAAACAATACCAGCAGTTGTTAGTAGGTTTTTGCTTTTTTTTTTTTTTTTCTCTCCTCCTCTCTACTCTGTCAGAATAGAAATGAGCAGGAGGCCGTTGCAGCAGGAGATTCTGTTTTATTAATCCGCTCTGAATCCTTTAAAGGCAGCAGAGGTTGTAAAGTGACTCAGAACATTTCTTCACCCTAAAGTTGTGCACAGAATGAAAACCTCTGTCTGGCCTTGTGTAAATAAACCACATGAAGGCGCTTGGAGGAGCCGTGTTTTCATTCCATACCAATAACCTGCCTGACTGCTCCGCTGGAAATTGCCTCATTCGTCGGGCAGACGGTATGTTTTCCCAAAGAGGGGATTTTCAGGAAATCTCCCGCAGCGGATTCCTTGATTTAAAAAGAAAAGGGCAGATCGATACCTGTAGAGCAAATTAAAAGATCTAATTTGTGTGATATGTTCACAGATTATACATATGAGAGGCTGAGGAAGCAGAATAAGAGGTTTGGATTATTTTCTGGATAAACAGTCGGTCAGCAAATGGATTTTTTTTTTATTGTTTAAAGGAAAAATCTTAAAATAAAAGTGATTTTCCACACTTCATAAAACCACATCATAAATGTGGAAAAGTTCCAGAGAAGTGAAGCGTTTTTGTGTGAGGAAGCAGCTTCTCTGCGTTTCCCACCTGAGATCGATCCAGAAGCTTCAGTCGGTTTCCCAGACGTCAGCAGTGTTTTTCCGCAGTTTGAGCGTAATGAAAACGAGCCCCGCTGCTGTTGTCACATCATTTTTCACATCTATTGGCTCCGTCACCTTGACTCAGCTCAGCAACCAGAATAAAGCTGTATTAAAATGCATAATGTTTCTGTTGTGGCAGCAGTGGACGGACTTTGCTGATGTTTGTGTCACCAGAGAGAGCGAAGCTCTGTTCTCAGCAGCACCTGGGTCCCGACAGAACGGGGTCGGCTGCTACATGAAAGCCGTCTAGCAGGGTTCATATTCTCCTCACAAGGAATATGGGAGTTTTTTTTCAGCTTCTAAAAATAAAACATGAACCTAAAGGCGACTGTTTAACTTTGTGTTTTAGGATGATATGACTCAGATGAACTTCTAAGAGATGAATTCATCTTTTCTGTTCATTTCCAAACACGTGAGGATCCAGCCTCTCTCTGCACGCTGTGCTGTCATCCTCACTCCCCTCACGTCTGATGTCTGTGTCTTCTAGGACCAGCGCCTGAAGGAGATCAGCATGCAGACTCCCCCCTCTGCCTCCCCCAGCAGCCAGTCGGTCGGCAGCGCCAACAACAACAACCACATCACACAGACCCCGGAGTTGTTTGGCTCCGTGCTGAATGCAAACAGGTGCACAAGCTAAAGCCGACGCCATCAGGAGTTTACTCATGTCATTAAAATTCCTTCGATGTTTCTGATTGACTAACAGGAATTTACAGCCAGTTTATTTCTTGATTTTGTTATCCTAGTTTGGGTTGTTTTGGTAAAAATGTCAACAATCTGCCTCCGTATTTTCTGCAGCGTAGTTTTTATCTGATGAGAAACATGATGCACATAGTATCTTCTGCATTTTAAAACATGCAATGTAAAACGAAATCCCTTAAGCCATCGGCTCTGAATCCACATGTGCATCTCAATGACTGCAAATATTATCAGAATGTTTGTCCGTTTCATTAATTAGATTCAAACCCCTAATTAGGTGCAGAAACTCAAAAGCCTTACATTTATGGATTATAGCTCGTAAAAAAAAACACATCTTTAAAATCTCCAAGATAAAACCCACTAAAACATTTCATTTGTGCAGCCTAATTGATAGTACCATGTAATCCTCCGAGTATTACTTGATCAAACCTTTATTCTAATAATAATAATAATAATACTGTGGAGTTTAGTTGCTTTTGCTTGAATTCCTGCGTCTGTTGTGTTGCTATGGAGATGATCAGTTTGCAGCTCTGCTCAGGTGTTAAGGAAAGCCTGCTTGCTGTAAACCACCCTGGTGTTCTGCCTTTGGATTAATAAAACACGGTGAACCAGCAGCAGCAGCAGAATCATCACTGATGGTGGAAACTTGGATTCTTCCTCTGGAAACACTAACTTTGATTTCTGTTTTTAAATAAAACGTATAACTCTTATATATCAGAGTTTTTTACAGGTTTATTGACCTGATGTGATGTCAGAATAAATCATTCTTTCTTTAATTACTTATTTTGCAGTGCGGAATATTAGTCAAATGAAATATAACAGCAGGTATGAGAACAACTAACCCATCTTTTATAAATAATAGGTTACGTCAGCTTTTAACAGAAGCAGAGTGTTTTTATCAGCCTGCTTATATTGGAAATTCTAGATCCAGGCTGATAATATTCAGATATTTGTTTGTTTTGACTGATATCAGAACCATTTCTAAGATCAATATATGGAAAATCAGGAAATCCCTCATTTCCTTTCAGTTGCTACGTTCACATCCACAGAATTTCCCCCCAATTTGACCTAAACTGTGAAAATTAGAAATCTAAATAAAACGATCCGATCTTTTTAATTTTCCAAAAATAACATCACTCTGATGTTGCACTCATAAGCATTCGAGAATATTTTACTCCAAAGATCCGTATGGGTGCCTACATGAACAGCAGCCAGGATGGCCATCGGCAAAAAAACCAGCTTCTCTATTTCACTCTGACATATTTACAAAAAGCACTTTTGATTTGATAAGGCCTTCAGTCCAATTATTTGCATTAAACATAGTTAATGTTGTAGCTCAAATAAGATGCCTCTGGCTTCACACATCCGACAAACGCTGATTTTACCTTGATTTTACCTGAAACGTTCTTCCTTCCAATTAACTTTCCATCAATATGCCTGAAAACGACACGCTGGTCGTCCAGTTTCCTTGACGATGACCTTTTGTGCTTTACCTCCCTTTAGAAAATGCTAAAGATCCATCAAATCTCCAGAGAAACTTAATTTTGGGGAGTTAAGAAGTAGAAAAACTCAATCATTTAAATTAACAAGAGAGATTGAATTATTTCACACTGTGTGTAATTAGCCTATAAAACTAGGAGCTTCTTTGAGTTTAACAATGAGATCTGTCCTAATCGGCTGGTTGTTTATTAAAGCTTAAGAGAAAAGCCTCCCACTATGTCTGAAGTCTCTTAGGGACTCGAACGTTGGCTGCTTCTACGTCATTTTGCATTTGGAAGCTCAGAAATCTCTGGGATTCCTTTCCAGGAAATAGAATAAGTATTTGGATTTAATAATCGCAGAAGAATTTACACAGTGTGAATTTACTGCTGCTAACTGCTTTATTGCTCAGGGGAAGATTTTACAGCCTTGCAGAGAGGGGGGATTAATCTTGATCTGTGACAAACGAACGTTTTTAGTGGCGACTTTAGCTATTTATGCTCAGTTGATTAAATATTAATACTCTCCCTCTGTCTCCTTTCATTTCTCTCTACTTTTTCCTCTCCTGATGTCTTGATTTATTCCCTCGACTTTCTCCGGGGTTCCTTACCTCCTCTTTGTCCCTCAATCTTTTTCTTTTTTCTTACTCCTTCCTGCTCGGTTTGGGCGGCTCCTTAGCGTCCCCAACCTGAATAACGACCTGTTTGATCTTCAGCCGGCCTTCATCCCCGCTGTGCAGAGCACTCCTTCCATCTCCAACGCCAACAGTGCCTGGGGAGGTAAGCTTTGAACGCACACACGAAGGCACCAGCAAGGGCCTTGGACATAGCCATTATACATTCAGATAAATGTGAGTCAATTCAATGCTAAAATATTCACTTACCCCCATTTTTTTCCTATATCAGTAAAAGAAATATGTTGTTTTTTTTCTCTTTACATTAAGTACTTTGGCTAAAAACAATCTTTATTTTGAGTTTATTCATAGAATAGCTGAGATGACCACAGATGAAGGTTGTTATTGTGTGTTTTTTATCACTACTCAGCTTTCTTGCTCTTAATTTTTATTTATATCATAACAGTTTTCAACACGTTTATGATGCTGTGCTCTTTATCAAGGCTCTGAGACCCACAGCATCACTAATCCACCGTGTTTCACCAGTGGGTGTGTTTTTTTTCCTTCACATTTGAACCTTTATGTACAGAACATTATATATCTCGATCAATCGGACCCCCAGCCCTGCATTTTCAATGTTCCCTGTAATAACTCTTGTAATTTGGGTTTCACTCCTAATGTCCAAGTGAAGCGATCGCAGAAAACTGATCCAGGATGGAAAATGTGGCCGTGGTAGAAACTGGCGAACTCCAGCTCAGGCGTTCATATATTAGCTATGCCCTGTGTGTTCCTGGAGGGGGGGGGGGGGGGGAGAAACAAGCAGGCTGACATTTCAGCTCGCTATCAGCTGTCTTAAATCAAAGTGTAGCACAATGATGCATCTAGAAGCGCTGGTAGTGTGGGGGTATTAAAGGCTTTATGTCACAGGATTATGCCGAAGCTATTTTGAAGGCGCTTGGATGGATTTCAAAGTAGAAGCTGCTTGTAAGAGACTGTGGATGTCGTCTGTTGTTCCGACTTCAGAGCTGCCCATTGTTTTCTCAACATCAAGGAACTAAGTCATTAAATGTTTGTCCAGGAGATCGATTGAGGTGAATAAAAAGGGCTTGCATGGGTTTTAATTTGGTGAAGGACTGCTTGGAAACATGCCGTAGTGAGCATCACCATGAAGACATCAGTCATTAGCTGTTTGGTTAGCATCAGATACTCATTGGTTATTTCTTTTAAAGAATTAAGAATCTAAACTCATTCTATATTTCGTTTCCCTTTGTGGTTAATAAAGTATTTTTGAATTGAATTTAGACACACGGACAAAACTCTTTGTAGCCCTCGTTTAATGAAAGACAAAAAACACAAGGGTTAAAATTAATAATAAAGAAATTGAACAACTGAAAGTCAGAAATAAATTGTTCTTCACTTATTTTCAATTTAATTCAGTTTATTTATATAGCACCAATTTATAAAGACAATTGAATCAATTCGCACAGTCAGATTAGTTAGTTAAAAGTAATCTAAGGAAAACCAGCTGATTATCATTAATTCAACAGCAATCGCTCACACCAAGAAAGCATGTAGGGACAGTGGAGAGGAAAAACTCTCCTTTAACAGGAAGAAACCTCCAGCAGAACTAGGCTTAGCGTGAGCGGCCATCTGCCGAGGCCGACTGAAGCAGGCAGACGGAAAGAAGCAGAGATATAAAAGGTAACTGTCATCCAGCTCCACAGGCGGCCTCGTCAGGAAAGACACAACC
>JAUZNJ010037327.1:0-11495 GCA_034780135.1 Jordanella pulchra | reverse complement strand
GTTTTACAGCATGAAATGTCTGAATGAGTGCTCATCCAAGACTGGTGATTCCATACTTTTTGCCAGGGGTTGTAAATTTAACTAACAATTTCAGTTACCAAAAATACACAAAGAAGACATCTTTGACATCTACCTAAAAGACTTTTAGGTAAATGTAGTAAAATGGAAGTTGGGCTTGCTTGTGATTGTCTGTCTTGTGTCTCTGTGTTGTCCTTTGATGGACTGGTGACCCTTCTAGCAGGTATTCACCTCTTGTTCATTGATCAAGGTAAGCACCATCCCCTCTGTGACCTTACAAGGATTAACTGCGCACAGAAAATAAAAAAAAAGATCAATGGTAGTTCTAGAGATTTTCATGCTCCCTGTTCTTCTGCCTGCTACTTCTATCACTAACTCTATCCCTTGCAGTCTGCCTATTATTTTTCAGCTTGGGTTTGAAAACATACAGGTAATCACTGATTTTGGAACTTCCTTTCAGTACATTCAAGTTGTATTTTCTACCTGAAATTGCCCTACACCCTGGTTTATTCTGCTGGACTTTCTCAGGCCCTGTTCCCTGTATTAGATCTAAGTCCCTTTTTAAATGTAAATTCATTTTCTGCACATTTAAATCACAGCATGCTCTACTAGTTAGTCAACTACGTACATTCCCATAACACACACTTATTGTTGCAATTTTATCAGATATTTCATTTTTCTTTTAACATGCAGTTTTAGTTGGTCTTTAGTGTATCAGAGTAAGATGTTGTGAAAATAGAAAGTTTATCTGGAGGTCACATCTAGCTGATGTTCAGAGAAAATGAAAACAACAACAATCTAGTAATTAATATTTATTATATCAATTATAACATTTCTTTCATTACATCTTAATTCTAAATGTCAGAGTTTATGACAGTTAATGTGTAATTAGTAAAAGATTAGACAGCAAGCAATTTTTAAAGGGAAGCTAAAAAAATCATTTTTTTGTGCAAAAAAAATTCTCAATTAAAAAAAGAATATATATAAAAAAACAAAAGAAAAAAGGTATTTCCAACTTATAAGTGCATACTTAACATCCTTGTCTACATTACAGGTAAACTCACCGTAAGCCAACTGAAAACCTGTGGCAGAAACTCAACAGAGCTGTCTGCAAACAAATCAATGAACTGAAGCTACAATATGAAGAAGAGTGAGCCAAAATCCTTTTATAAGGATGTGAGAAACCAATAAGGTCACAAAGAAAATGTTTGTGCTGCTATTAGCGTAAAAGTGATTTAAGAATTTCTAAAAAGAGGACATTTTGCTTCTCACACACTGCCTTTAATTTGTTTCATTTTAAGCTCATCCATAAATGTACGATGTGTTGGAAATCTTTACCCTTATTATTTCATTGTGTAAAACACTGATTCTGTTATGTAATTTGTATAATTAAATTGTCATAATTATTAGTACTTGACAAAAAGGTTTAAAATTCAGCCTTAGTAAATACTTTCATGATGGTCTACTCACAAAAGGTGTGCAACTTAACACTATGTAGTGCATTGCAAAAGACAATGAATGGAAACAATGTTTTTATCTGTTTAATACACTTGAATTTCCATATAAGCGCAGAGCATCATTTGCACCATTGCTCCGCTCTCTCTTTAACTTAGAGATTTTAAATGCCGGTGCAAAGACAGTCATTAAGTGCAGCACTTTTCAATTTGCTCTTTAAATATGACTTTTCTCAGGTTAAATGTGACTTTTTTTTTGCCATAAACACTAATGGAACGAAGTATGTTTTCTCTGAAAAAACTTAAGGTATTAAAAAAAAGATGCAGTAAGAAGGAAATGGACATCATCATTTAATTTCTAAATCTCTGTGATATATTTTAATGCACAGGCATACACTTTAAATTTACCTTTAATTTTCTGATGCTGTTTTACGATTATAAGCCCCTAAGCTCTCATTCTCATTATAATTTTACTTATTTTCAATCTCTACATTCAAGAGATAGAACACATATTTGTATATTATTGTACTATTATTATTGTATATTTGATTCCTGTAGGCTTGACATACATGTGTATTGAATACTGCATTGTTCTATACCAGAATGTTAATGTGTGGAGCTAAATGTATATTGTAAATCAACATCACGAAACATCATATAGACGAGATTCTAAGGCATTTCTGGTTTACTTCCACCAACGAGCTAATGCTGCAACTCATTATCAGTGAAATAAGTTCAAAATGTATTTAGGTTGGATGGCGATAGCTCTAAAATGGGTATGTATAGTAAATCTCAAAAAAGGAAGGTGTTTTATTAATTCTCCACCCTGCTATAATGTTGAAGTGGGAGGATAATACGACCGAATAGCCAAGTGAAACGAGCAAAATATCGGCTGTGTGCTAATACTCAAACATGGCTATCTGGGGTTACCTTGCAGCCAGATGAATGAATTGTCGCAAGATTTGTCAATTCACAAACTCCAAAGGTACATCTTGCTAGCAACCAACATAGGAATTACCCTTACTACAGGAATGTTTTATACCAATGAAATGCATTGATGTGACTGACGTCAACATATCAGCCAGAGACAAAAGGCTGCTCTGGTTTTAGCTGTTGGGGCTATATTTCTTTTTGAAAATGAGCATTGGATGTGATTTTTGCCTTTGTAGATGGGAAAAATGTTTGCGAGTTCCTCTCGATCGGATTTGGTAAGAGTTTGATTTATCAGTTAACTCTGCTACTTGTGAAACAAATCAAGTATGCAATATGTCACAGTTGCTATTGCTGCTGCGATTGGCTAAAAGCTCGACATGGGAGGCATGTACCACTTGATTTACTCAATCAGCTCGAAGAATTGTACTGAATGTAGCTCCCTTTTTCGAACGCTTTCTATGGGAGTCTTACCAGATTGATAGCGTGTAGAATTCAAATAGAAATACATGGACCAGTCTAGTTTATGTCAGTTTAAATCTGGAGAACATGAAGTCAGATTTTCATTTTATCAAGTTTCTTGTTCACACACGTGGACATTGATACACACTTTAAGACACAAAGGGGTGCATACTATAAATGTAATTGGTGCAGCGGTCCACTTGAACCACAGGTACTTTGTTATATGACTCAGAAACATCAGCCAAGCAAGGCTTAAGGTTCATCACAAGCATAGCTTTAAACTAGCAAGGAGTTGGATGTGATTCATTTTTCTCATTTTGCAATAACCTGCTGCTGCAGGGAATACTTGAATATGGCACCTGCATGAAAATGGCCCCACTGTTTTCATTCAGTTTTATGTGGGATTTTTTTTTATGCATATTTTTTTATGACTTTATTTAATCTCATTAGCATTGCTGTCTTCGGATACAAACTGTTACATATCCAACTCTCCTTGCATGCCACTGTCTGCTCTCTGGAAGACGCTCCTGGCTGTAAAACTTGTATATAAAGTGAAAGTCAAAGGAATCTGTTGATGAGATGAGACTTTCCTAAAAGATGAGCTTGATACAGCTCAGACAGTAAGCGTCGAAACATTGAAAGAACTCCACTATGACTTTAATGTTTTTTTTTCTCTAATATGTATATGTACAGCTAATATAAAAAGGCGTTACATATATTCTTATCTATCCAAAGTACTTCTATATCCAACCAAATCTTCCTTTAGCTCTTAGTTTTCTAACTTTTTTAAGCCTATGAATGTAATGATAAAATCATTTCAGAAATTTAACATTTTAGTGCAAACACTTTCTTTTTGAGTGAAGGACATTTAAATCATAGTGGAGCATGACTTATCAAACTGTTAAACAATAACTGAAGTATTTTATAAATCCAAAGGGAAGAGTTCCCCTTGGCTTCAATATATTTTTGAACTGAGCTTGAGCATCCAAAGTTTTTGTAAACTGATTTAAACAATGAGGACAGGTCTTTTTTTTTACTTAATTATATTCTTATAGCGTCAGCGTTACGTTTTGATCAAATCTTTTCCTCTTTCTGTACAGTCAGCAACAGATTGCCACATTTCTGCTCTTTACTTGTGTTTCCTTTAAAACTTTCAGGAGTCTGTTAAAAAAAAAACATACTAATAGCCAACTTATTTTAATCTGGATAAAGTTTCATTCATTCGTTTTTACATGGTTTATTAATCGTTAGGCTAAATCTTAACAAAATTTTAAGAAAACATCTCAAAACATATAATTCAAATATAAGAAAATGAGGCCCAATGGTAAAATTTTGTTAAAAAATGATTGGAGAAATGAAATGAAAAATAGCATCTTTATCTATCAGAGGAATGATTGTGTCTTAGGTTTCTGTTTCTGGACCTAAATAGGTCGAAGTATTTTACGTCTATTGCTCCCTGATTTATTTCTGTTAAGCATTATAAGTCTTTGCACATTGTTTATCACTATTCCTGCATAGACATTGTTTGTGCCTGTGCCTCATCTGTGTTAATTCAGAGAAGTACTTCCATGGCAACATGTTCTCCTGTTTGAATTTTAATCAAACATGGACCATCCTCTCACTGCCTGGGATGTGTTTTGGCTGTGACGGGTGTGCAGAGTCTTTGGCTCTGATCTGTGGCTGTTTCAGTGAATGGCGTCAGATATTCGCAGCGCCACCTCTGATGTCCCAGCTTTCAGTCCTCGCTGCCAACTTCATCATTTTTTTTCCCCGTCAAGAAGTAAACTTGCTCTTTTGGGTTGCTGACAAATTACAGCAGCACATTTTACACTGTTTGAATATTTTAACCTTATACATTACTTTTAGGGGAATGTGTGGAAAAAAAAAAGACAAGACTCATATCAGCCTTTCCTGTGGGAGTTTATAATCTTGCCTCTTTCTTGTACTGAGGTGAATGTTTTGATACGGTAGATGCTGTAGGCTCTCTCTAAGGGAAACACAGGTACCTGTACAAACTTTGTCTTCCCCTTTGGGTCAGGGTTATGGGGTGAAAAGGGCTGAAAAAATTGCTGATCTAGAAGGAAGGTTTATTCCATACAGCTCTTTAATGGAGACCATAGGGAGAGGAGGAGTTGGAGAAGTTGCGGTTGTGGCACAGTGGCGCTGTTTCACGGTCTCCCTCTTCTCTTCTAATGAGCATTCTATTAGCAGCAAGGGGACAGATTTAGGCAGTTAAGCATACGGAGAAGGCTGGCTAACAAAGCAAGTGGTTAGCTAAACAGCTGTTCTGTCTCTGAAGCTACCTCCCATCCTCGGCTAATGAAGCCCTCACCAATGAGCAGGAGTCCCGGGACATGCCGGAGAACAGACACAGACACCCAGACAGCAAATCTCAGTAACTCACATCCCTCATAAAAAGTCTGTGCAGAGGACAGCTCCACCGATAGGACAACCAAGGCTCCAATTAGCTAGTAGCTCCGAGGGGAACCCTAAGAATAGCTCACTGGGTGAACACAGACATTTTTATATGCACTCTGTGCTGCTGCTGTGTTTGAAAGGTAAATACTCGTTGTATTACTGTCTTGACTGGAAAATGGGAGAAACAATAATCTGTTTTTATAATGGACAGTAAACAGTTCGGTGTGATGATATTCCTACATTTCACTCTGCTCTGCAGTGTAAATATGGGCACATCAATCAAAATTAGTGAAATACCATATGGGTTTGTCAGCATCCACAAAGCTGCATGCACTCCAAGCAGCCTTCACTTAAACAACAGACAATTCTTGAAGGGAAATCACATTTTATGTGAGCAAAATCTAACAAAAGCATCACTTCTCCTATCATATTGTTGAGCGTGTCAAAAACATGTTTGTTTAATGATGGTATTGGTCACCTGTAGAGGCAACAAAACCAAGGGAAATCGTGCTTTAAATAAAGGTTTTTCTGAGATGTAAAAAAAGCATCTGAGCTTCAATAAAGTAAATCAAGATTCGAGGCTCACAACTGATGAATTATCGCCAATTTTCCCATTTTTGATAATTGTAAGTTAAGATAAAACTACATTTTTTTGCTTCTCCCTTAGACTTTCAAAACAGAATTTGCAAGCCTTTATTATACATTATTATTCTTGCTGGTATTCTGGAGGTTTTCTTAATATGATTCTGATACACCAGCACTGGGTAATATTTGTTACTATGTGTGGTATGATGGATCAGTAGACTGTAAAAGCTATAAACAATCATTAGTGAACCATAAAATGAATTATATGGAGAGAGATTGTGAACCGTTTACTTTCATTTTGCATATGTAAATACGCACATGAACTTTACTGTTTTTTTTTATCCTGAACTCCTGTAAATTCAGAATTTTGCAACACTAAGCAGTGCACATGTTTAGACTGGGATAGATACACAGTCTTTAATGTTCTTAGCAAATAGATTCTGAAATGTTGCATGCATTTTCATTCAGAACCCTTAGTCAATGCTTTCTAGAAGCAAACTTAGTACATTCAAGTTAATGTAGTCATAGCTGCAACTCTTTTAAAACTGTGTCTCTACTGGTTTTGTTATCTAGAGCCTGTCATTTATTTAAGTTCTTTGGCATGATACAGCACAAGCTCAGTCAGTCTGGATGAACATCTATCAACATTACTTTAGTTTTTCCACAAATATTCGGTTTGATTGAGGTCTTGACTTTGAATGGATCATTCTAATGCATGAAAACGCTTCGATATGACTCATTGTAATGTCACCAGATCTCAAATCTTCACTAACTTCAGGAGTATCCTGTACTTAGCTTTAACCATCCATCTTTTGTCTATAATTTCCCCTACTCTGTTTCAGTCTATGGATGATAATGTCTACATAGGGTGTGCAGTTTTAGTTACCCCTTACTGACAACAAAATGTCAACCAAAAAGTTCAGTTTTGGTCTCATCTGACCACTTTGCTACACCCCAGCATGGCCTGTGGCAAACAAGATTTCTGATGACCTTCTTTTAACACCTTTCTTCTTGCCACTCTCCCATAAAGGCCAGATTTGTGGAGTGCAAGACTAATCAGAATCCTATCAATCAATTCTTCCACCTGTGGATATAGTGCAGATCTGTGCAGCTCCTCCAGAATTACAATTGGTCTCTTGAAAGCTTCTCTAATTAAAGCTCTCCTTGTCAGTTTATGTGGATGTCCATATCTTGGTAGTTTTGCAGTTGGGTCATACTCTTTCAATTTTCATGATGGGTCAAACAGATTTTTTTTGAGATGTTGAGTGCTTAACAGATCAGGATTTATAGGCCTGATGAGATCAAGTTAAACACAGTTAAACTCTATCAATGACTTTGGTCTACAAAATATGAAGAAAGCTCAAATGTTTTACAAGGTAATAAACCATATTGTTCACCTTGAGTTGTTTTAAATAAAAATGTTTAGAATGCACTTCTGTTCCAGGGAAGGAAAATTTGGGATAAAAAATACACATTCCATCTAAATTTGTAAATGAGTTTAAAGTTTAAAAGGTGCTTGAATTATTTTATACACATGTAGCTATAGATGGTTGAAAGATACTGGAACTAATCATCTTTGTTAACCAAGTGTAACGTTTCACGTCTTTGATAAGGTCTAAATTAATAGTAAAATAGTTAAGTACTATAATATTATTTTTGGGCTAATTATTTGCTAAAGACCACTGTAAAACACAACCCATGGACATGGAGTGTGTGGAGGGATATGTCGTCATGGTTACTCCCACAGGTGCAAAGTCTTATGTAAAGCCTCCTTCCTACATATAACAACCCCAAGTACTAAAAAAATGGAAAGGATTAATACTATCTGTTGACTTAAACAATAAGCAAACTCAGCTTAAAGATGAAGGTCCTATTTGTGCCAGTTTTTACAGATGAGAAAGCATTTTACTATTTTAGTAAATCTGCCCAGTTGAATTTATTTGGAAATCCATTGGGAGCTTTCTTTTTACTTTTGTTTGCATTTTCCTGCTTTCATTTTACTCACTAATTCTCATTAGTCCTATTTACTTATTTAAAGCTAATACTTAATTTATTTTAGGACTGAAATGATCTGACTGAAAAAAGAAGCAGATTTCTTAAAAAAAAAAGATTAGATAGGCCAATTATTTGCTTTTGTATTTGAAAAAATTGCTTTCTCTAGAGTGAACTAAAGTGAATTATTGCATACTAAAACTCTTTGTGTGTATTCTTTATTTTCATTTTAGGTAATGTTCAATTCAGCCATTCTATATCAGAAAGTCAGCATTAATAAATTGTTGAAGAGTTTATGAGTTTTATACTTTATAACACATGCAAAAAGTGGGATTATGAGTTGATATATAAGTAGAAAACGCCCTAAAAACAAATTGAAAGCACATATTAAAAAAATAGGTACCTCATTATGTTTGCTTAAAATAGCCTGTGAGATGAAAGAATGGACACTCTGGTAAAAAGAAACTTCTTTAGTAATTTCTTTCTTTACAATTTCACTGAACATGACTTAAAACATTAAGCACCTCAAATGGTGAGCTTTTATAAGGACACTTAAACCTACCTCCGTAAGAACACAAAAATCTGTTATGTTTAGAAGAATGTGCAGCATATACTTCATGGTGGCAGATTTTCTGCTGGATGAGCACACAGACCAGGATTGTCAGGGAGCATCTGGTTGTGCCGCAGAATCACCAAGTCATGATGTAGAACATATAGTGTAGAAATATTTGTGTATTTTCTGAAGCATGTCAGTGATGAGGTTTGGTAATAATACAATATGTTTGCCCTTTACTGTATATTCTAATATTAAAATACTGATAAAAGGAGGATGAGGTAACATTTCCCAACACGAAAAACTGGTTATTTTTACCCAAAATTAGTTCATAATATTCAATCTAGTTTATTTATATAGCAATTCACAACACATGTCATCTCAAGGCACTTTACAAAGACTATTCAATAAAATCACACAGATTAAGGTTAAAATGTTAAAAGTTTTCTATCTAAGGAAAACCAGCTGATTGCATTGACTGATTGATTCAACAGCAATCCCTCACACCAAGCATGCATAATACAGTTCATATGATGTGTGGAAAATATTTCCTAAACCTTTCAGATTCTCAAATTCTGAAAAAAGAAAGAACTCAACTCAACTCAACTCAACTCTTCTAGACCTCTGAGGACAGCATTATCTTTGCAAAAACAGTTAAAATAAAGGGACACACATTGAATGCTTTATTGTTAATACTGTTGCTGTCCATACATAAATTCTATCCCTGCTAAGGTCAGAAATGTTGAAGTCCCTCACACGAGGGCTTTAAGGAAAGCCTTAGGAGAATTGTTCGACTTTCTAGGCATGATATTGTAGCCCTCAGTTTAGCTTCTAAATTGCTGCTGTAAATTGCTTTTAAGGTGGCTATTTGCTTTTGGGCAGATGATACAGACATACACAGATCTCACACAGTACATAGTTTATGCAAGGCTGCATAAATACATTATTTATCCTTCTCACCCTGCTCAGGATTTAGCTAAAAAGGTGTGAATGTTTTCCCTATGAGACCTGTTGTTCCAGGATGTGAAAGTTGGTTTCACAGGAAAAAAATTAACATGTACATTAGCCAAGACTAAATAACAGAATGTGCCTTTACAGAAATAAACTGGTATGGAAGAGTGAGCAAAAATCAACACACAGGGTCTTCAGTTCTTAAATTCAGATGATTTGCTGTCATTTTCACATGATAGTGTACCATTAAGTCATTCTCTACTGCCAGATATGACCTAAGAACCATAAAGAAGAAAAGAGATTGTCAGTGTTGCTCACAAATAAACGTTAGTGTTGTCATAACTGCATAAAAGGTGCAGAAAAAAAACCCAAATCCAGTTTCAACATGATCCTATTTGGTAGCTAACGTAAGCAATGTAGCACACAGTAATGGAAACGTATGCCTTCAAATGCAACATCACACCATTTTGGTAGTGAAAGTGAAACAATACTACCGTGTTTCCCCGAAAGTAAGACGGTGTCTTACTTTCTTTTTATCCCCAAAAGCCCCACTATGTCTTACTTTCGGGGTATGTCTTGTATTGGAAAAAAAAAATGTCGAATTTTTTGTTTTAACCATAAAATTAACATCAACATTAATTAAAATACGCTTAAAATACGGTAATCAACATTACCGTATTTTAAGCAGGAGGCGGCAGTGACAAGTGCAGGGGACGGCGCTGTTGATGTATGGAGAGGGGGACGGCGCGGTTGATGTATGGAGAGGGGGACGGCGCGGTGACGTATGGAGAGGGGGACGGCGCAGGCGTATGCAGGAGGCGGCGCTCATTTGGATCAGACGGAGGCGGCAGACGCGGCGACGTATGGAGAGGGGGACGGTGCGGACGTGGGCAGGAGGCGGCGCGCAGCTAAATGAGAGGTGTTTTCCCAAAAAATAAGACATATGTCTTACTTTCGGGGTACGGCTTATATTAGCCGACCCCCTGAAACCCCCGATATGTCTTACAATCGGGGGTGTCTTACTATCGGGGAAACACGGTACCAGAAAAAGATTTTTTTTTGGCCACACCTTAGAATTCCAACATAGCTTTCAATACACCCACACATATATCGCAGCTCCAACTCCACACCCTTGATTCCAGTTCAAATGCACTATTCAGAATTGAAACAGGTAAAAAAAAAAAATAAAAGACAGGACATTACTTGATGTTTCACAAAAAAGTCTTCCCAACCATATCCAACCTTTACTCAAAAAAAAAGGTATTGAGCCACTGTTTTATAAAAAAAAGAAAATCATAAGGTGGCTTGCAATACGTCTATTTATTTAGACCCTGTACTGAACTATATAACAGATCATAAGCAGATTGTGTTCAGAAAAGAGGGGTTAAAAAGGTGAAGCAGTAAATTTACTTAGTAAATGAAGTACAATTTCTGATATCTACAAGTCACTATATTGGGTTACACTTTACAATAACCATTACAAACATAATTTATAAATGGTAAAGAAACCATTTATAAATGTTTAACAAATAATTAATTATTATGTTTCATTTACAAATTGCATCTAAACCATAATACAATAACAGATCATTTATATTAAAGTATTAAAGCCACTGATGTTAGGGTTAGAGAAATTCCAACATGACAGGGAAAATTAAATTGAAAATAAATGCTGGGTTCAGGTCTTAAATCCACTGATGTTAGGTTTAGGCCACTGCAAAATGAATCGAAGTTTAGGGTTACACCAAGTCCACTGATGTTAGGGTTAGAGATAAACTAGCATGGCAAGGCAATATAAATCAGCCCAGGATAAGGATAAACTTGTATGTGATTTATTTACCTTTTGTAAATAGTTTAGATGCAGTTTGTAAGTTATTAAAAACGGTCTCTTTACAATTTATAAATGATGGTTATTGTAGTGTTACCTTTTGTTGTCATTTCACATACTTTAAATGAAGTCAACTTTCTGCAAACAGCATCAACCATAATTGCAGCTCAGATTTCCTCTTAGTTGTAAAAGTGAAAGCTTACTGTATTTCACTTTTGCTGTTTGTTTGTACCGTATTTTCACGACCATAAGGCGCATACAAAAGTCTTTTTTTTCTCTCAAAATGTGAGGCGCGCCCTTTAGG
>JAUZNJ010037326.1:0-11496 GCA_034780135.1 Jordanella pulchra | reverse complement strand
ATATTCTTATTTTGAACTTCTATTATCTACTCTGTAGTCCAAAGGTTGTACCTGTTTGTCTGTCTATTGAGCAAAAATGTATTTCAAACTTTTGTATCCATACCTTAAAGAATGTTTAAGAAGGACTCATTGTTCTGGAACCTTCTGTACAGTCACCTTAGGTCCCCATGTCATGCAGTGGCACTTGTTAATGAGCTGTAACAACCTAGTAGGACATTCCCACACCTTTGCTCTCACAGGAACTTAATTTGGTTGACCTTTTACAAAGATTAAGCTTTACTTTTATGGACATGATTTTATGGGCTCTCCGCTATAGTTGCCTTTATGCCTTTGATACCCTCAGGGTATCCAAAGCATTTAACTTGATAAAACTAAACAATACTGAGACATTTATTCCTGTTTTTAACTGATTGCATTTGTTTCAGGATTAGGATGAATTTTTTTAGTAGTGAACAGAGGATGTTTGGATTTATTTCATTTTAACCAAATTCCTTTTAGCCAGAGATGAGAATAAAAAATTTTTAAGATGAAGGGGAAAATAAAAATGTGAAGCAGATAAGGACAGTATATTTTGTTTTCGGTAAATTCAAAAAGTGTTTCAGATTTCATTTTAAATGTAAAGCAATGACTAGTGTAATTGATAAATACAATCTAACAATTCAGGTCTTTCTTTTATTTCTTTGTGGATTACAACAAAAGACTAAAAACACAGCAAGTTGAGCTGTGATGTTTTAAAGCTCAGGAAATATTTACCTTGAAAAGTTATCTACAGCTCCAGCTTCAGGAATGCATACATACAAGACTCCTAATGCTCCACTTAAGTATACCTGGAACCCTTATACTCTGGCCATAAAGCATGCAGGGGGTGAGCACTGCTGTGGTCTCATTATAAATGAAGCTGTAGAGCACCCTCTTCTCCTTCAGTTGAAAGTGCTGGTGGATCCTTTTAATGGCAGATTTTCATAAAGCCGAGCTGCCAAGTTGTGTCATGTAGAGCCACCATTTGAAGTCTGTGCAGCTTTTTATTATGCCCACAAAAAGACTCATGACAGTCAGTCTGATTACTTTGGTGATGTCATGGAAAACATGTTTCAACTCCATAACTGTGCTTTCTGGTGGTTCTCGGATTGAACGCTTTTATTTTGAAGCTTTATGACGGTCCAAGAGTGAAGTGAGGAAGATGAGAAAAAAGTGTTTCCAGTACTTCTCTATGTATTCATGATGATGTGCATGCAGCCTATCTTTACTTGGCTGCTTCACAAACACGGACTGCTCCAATGTGCATGGGTGTTGTCGCTCCTCACTGCAGGATTTAGTGAAGATATATATTTTATATTGCACCGAAGCACCCACTTTACTGCTTCCCCTATATTGCTGCTGCATGCAATCAGCTATGGTTCAGAGTGGATGCCACATTTTATTGTGGGTCGTACATGTTAGCAGACCATCACCAAGAACATGTTGGACACCTTTTGTGGACATTTTTTTAAAGAGTTTTGCTTCATAAAACATAAACGTCATGCAGATGAAATTGACCAATTTAACATTCTTACAGAGTGATAACTAAGTAAAAATTGTAGGATATATACATAAATAGTAAAACCTGATCAACTGCCAATTATTTTGTCTGTTGTTGTTTTTAAAACAGTGTTTCTTTAATAAAAAATGTGGGGGATGCTCCTTTATTTTCCATATAATGCCTGTCCATTTCACCACCTGGAAAATATTTCTGTCCTTTGCAAGTATAGCTGCTTTGTATTAGCCATCTGACTTGCAGTGCACAGCAGTAAGTGTAGAAATGGCAGTGCTACATTACTCCATCTTTTGTTGTGTCAAAAGACTTTGGTTACTCTAACACTTTGTGAGACACAGTTTTAGAAAAGCCTAAAGTAATAGGATTGATGTCATGGAAAATCCTGGGATCTGGCTCATTTCATTTGAAGATTTAACTCCATTGTAGTTTAATCATATTTCTCATTTTGCAAAGCTCTGATCTGAGAACATCTAAGTAATTTATTTTGCTTATGTTAGCCTGTGTTAGTTCAAACCCACAGCATTAAGTTTTTATCATTATCAGTTTCTTTGTTGCAATGAAATGGTAAGTTTTGCTTTAGTTATTCAGAGAAATAACCATCTGTCTGCTTAGTGCACCAATAGAACAGTTGGTGCTTTTGTTTATGTGTTTGATTGCGAGTGTATTTGTGGAATGGAGTTAAAATAAGCAGTGAAGGAAACAGAAAGGGCAGTTTCTTAGCTTTGTCTAATTTGCGCCCCATCGGCTTGAGTTGGACATGACAGAGAGCTCGCCGGGGAGCCAATTTAAGACCTCAGTGTTTTTATTTTAACTGCTTCATTTTAAAAGTCTGTGATAGGGTAAATATATTGTTTTTCTTGACATTAATGTAAATCGCAAAAGTCTGCAATGACTTAAAAGAACAACTATTTGCTTAAGAATCAGCTTAGTTTTATAAAGTACTAATTTAATTGCTATCATACCAGCATGGCGAAATCCACAAATTTAATTTGGCCAACCGAAAAACTGTTTGCACAGATTGGAATACCGGTAGCTTAGCTAAAGATTTAAAGCATGAATCAACAATGATACCAAACTGATCAGCTGCTGGTTTAAAGAGTTCATGAAAAGCCTTTATGCAAAGGATCCAGTCTCTCCAGAAAAAAATGTTTCCATTCTATTTAAGCAGCTTTATTTGTCAAAATATTAAAGCATTCTTATACATTCTAAAGTTGCTTTTAACTAAAATAAATTCAGAATAATCGATCATTTACATGATCTTTCAAAAGCACCAACATTTTTTTTCTGGATCTGTATAAAATCCCATTTCTAAAACTACATGTCTCAGAGTGTGTTAGTAGGATTCCTGCTTACACGACGTGGCTTTCCCCAGTGGTGTTCAGATGCACTTAAAAGACTGTATACAGCAAAAGCTTTCCTGCTGAGCATAGTGCTATAAATTCTACATTACTGTTGGATAACCCCAAACTGTTCTCTTTTTGAATTCTTCTTTTTGTTTTTTGGGCAAGGGGTGGGGGGTTATAAACGTATGTGACACTTTGCAGGTTAGGACTTAATGAGTAACAACAGGTTTGGCTGGTTGATGTCCCGTGTCAACAAAGCTTTTCAACAGTGTAATTTAAGATGTTTTCACACATGTTCTGCAGCCCGTTAGGTTTTTGGACATTTTCCAGAGGAGGGCAGCATGCATGAACACCTCATTAGACATTCTGGATTTGTCAGAAGGCTGGTGTGCGTTTGTTAGCCTTCATAATAACTATACCTTCATGCACATCACCTTCTAGTCTTGTTCTTATTGTAAATGGAATTATGAAAATGTAAAAAGGAGCATTTTTTGAACAAGAACTTCTTTTCATCACTATTCTGAGATTAGTGTGCTTAGAGTGACTTGGATTTAGTTGATATGTGGAGAAATTAATAACTTGAAATGATCTAAAAATATCTATAATAAATCTTCACAGAGCAAAGTAAAATTGTAAACTGGAAAATAAGTAATAGGTTGTTTCTGCTTTACCTCATTTTTGAGAATTCAAAACATTGTGCTTTTTTCTCTTTCATTAATACTTCTTTACAGTTAGAGACTAACGTTTCTGCCTATTCTTCTGTTACATTGTATCCTGCTAGTTTTCTGTCACAGATTCCTAATTTGATTTAGTTCATTCTTTCTTTTTATGAAAGTAGACCCATTATGTCTCTGGCTTCGTCTTTGATGTCATTGATCCAGGTGACCCTTTGGTGACCCTCGTCCAAAGTCTCTCTCTTTTGCAGCCTTTAACAGTTTTTCTTCTGCAGATGTCCTTTATTTACCTCTATCAGTCATCTGACAGGGTTCTCTGTCTTTGCCGAGGAAAGGATACCCTCAGCATGATGCCGCCACCAAAACATTACACTATGGTGTTAGTTTCTGTAGGGTGTTGATCTGTTTTAGCTAGAGATGACTCTGTGATTGGTAGATATTTAAAGTTTCCAGGATATATCCTTTATGTTTTTTTCACATCTTAATTCCCATTCCTTGGTGTTGATAATGATGTTTGTCTGCAGATGTTCTTTAATAATTAGGTGACTTTTAAAGCTATTTGGGGGGGTTATAATTTATTTTTGTAATTATTTTTGAAACAAAGTAAAAACATAGACTTAATTTTTGTTCTTCTCCACCATTAAACACTAATTTGCATTTGTCATTCGTATAAAATCGTGTTGTTGATTTTAAATTTCAGAAATGTAAATCTCATTTAGTAAGAATTGTAACATTTACCCGGATATTTTGAGTTATTTAAAAGTTTCTGTTATAAAATTTTTCAACCTATAAATATTTTTTTGGCATATAGGTATTGATTTTATAATTTGGCCTTTAGGTAAAAAATAAAAGTGAATCTGTGCCTTCAGCTCAGCAAAAACAGTTTGACAGTCCTGTGTGCGGCCATGTGACCTTTTATACAATAGTACCATGTGTTCTTGGATCAGAGAGCATACTTTTAATTTCACAGCCAGCTTGCACTTCCAGATATCCAGTGAACTGGCTCAAGTATTTTGCTGTCGTTTTGATATTTCGTTCATGTGTGGTGTTCAATAAGTAATGGGGTTGCCTCAGCATGCATGCATTAACACTGCAGATCAGCAGAGCTGTTCAATGCACTCTGTACCATGTGACTTTTCCAAGTGCCCTTACAGCTTTTTCCAGCCGGAAGCATCTAGTTTCAAGCTACATAAATTTGTTTTTCCTTTTTTTTTTAACTCTGCCTATCAGCTAAGCTTATCAAGTGACAAAGCAGAGTAGATCCCCTTTTGGTGTTTTTGCGCTGTGTTACCTTATTAAAGATTTTCATCAATGTTGCATCACATGTTACTTTTTGGCAACATCATTGATTGACACATCTTAAATATGTGCAGCTCTCTTTGCTGGTTTTATGTTGTGCAAGTAATGTCAGTTTAAGATATTTTCTAGAATACCATGTTCATAGCTCGCAAATGTGCTTTGATTGCATCATTTCTTTTTAATTGCTAGTAAAAACCCGTTGCTTGTTCAGGTGTTTCAATATCTACTGTAGCTGAACGGTTTTCTTTAAAGGCGATTGATCTGTTGGATAAAATATGTGGCACAGGAGCTGATTTAAGAAGCCCGGAGTCAAGAACCTACCTTGTATTTGGAACCGTGAAATAGCTATGCAGGTGTTGGGGAAATGTGGACCAGGTTTTGTCGATTTTAACTTAGGGGATTTATTGATGTAATCTAAACTTGAATTTATTTTCACATTTTTGCTTTTAATTCTTGTGAATAAAGAGTAAAAATGTAATCAGCAGGAACAAAGCTCTGCCAAATCTCTGTCTCTCTCCGTTTGCCCACTGTGCCACCCACACACTGCCTTGTGTCTCTACTGCTTGGCTTCTCTTTATTCGATGCATTGTTGTGTAAAATAACAACTTGGTGGAAAAATTTTCCTTTCACTCTGGGTTTATTTTATGGCAAGGTGAGTTTTCATGCCCTTATTACAACTTTTTCTTTAAAAAAGAGACACACACATACAGAGACGTCTCATCCAGGCACCGAGGAGCTATTAAACAGAGGTAAAATTTTGTACCTGATTCCAAAACTCGGGAGCCGATTCTTACTGTATCTATTTAAGCTGTTGGCAACGTTATCCTGATACAAACAACCAATTAAGCTGTGATAGATTTCTGATACTTCTTTCATTTGTACGAAGCTCTTGTTATGATTCTACAGATTTTTACTATTGATCTTAGGCTTGGCCCACAAAAAAAAAAAAAAAAAAAGATTTTTAGAGTGTCACTTCTAAAAATAAATGTATATGGCCTCAGAACAACCCTGAAAACAGTAACTATGACAGGCGTGACGCATGATCCAAAAAGAGGCAGCTGTCTTCCCAAAGGACATTTGGTTCCGACCGTGTTTCAATACGTACCTGTTTTGTACTTGCACCACAGCTAAGGACTTAAAGTCATTGAATTACACTTACTGTAATTCTCATAAATTTATAAATCAAGGTCACTTTTAAAATAATTGTTTAAATTTTAACATAACAATGTGAAACTAGAACAGCATCTTTCTAAATGAATCAACACATTGTTGACAGTGGTCTACAATTCCAATCGTGCAACTTATTCGTTGTGTCTCTTTTTAGCACTTTCATTTTTCTATGTTTGCTTATGTAGTTCAAACATCAAACATGCAGTTACACAGGCAGTGCTAATAAAGCATTCCGATTGTGGTCTGGTGTAAAATCCACCATTTTTTCTAAGCTAACTACCAGTTACTTCCTTTATCTTCATTCAAATCCTCTTAGCTACTATCTTAGGCTTGAGATAATGACGTGTACCAGACTGCCTTATGTGTTGGATAAATTAGGTGAAAAGAGTAGTCAGTGACATGAGAAACCCTGCCTGAACCACTATATGAGGAGGTGAGGTTGAGGGAAACCAGGGTTCTTGAACATGCTATAAAAATTAGTGCACAATCGTTTCTTTTTTTAAGGTTTGTTTGTTTTTTTACTTTGTAATAAATGACTACCATGTAAACAAGTGTTCTATTTTTTAGGAGACAGATGTTCTTCTACTTTATTAACTTAGGTTTGGCATGTATAATATTTTCAGTACACATTAAACAAAGTATAGTTTAAGAAATGAGGAGCAGATGGAGCTTAATGTAAACCTTCCTCAAAGATTTGTCATTTGCAGCCCTATTCAGAGGTTGTATAGCTGAAATTTGTGCAGGAGGTAAAAGGGTGTGAGGCAGGAGGAAGGTTTTAAAACTGTCAGCTAAGACTGGGCTCAGCACAGGCTGTAATCACACTGGTATGACTAAAGCTATTAGTTACCTGTATTGTTCTTTAAAAAGCTTCAAGTACTCCCGGCCTTTCAGACATGCACAGAGTCGTAAATGTGCCCGAATGTCTTTGCATTCCGCTGAGTCTATGTAGAAACAGAAGGAGCTCATGAGATTTAGATCATGGCTGGAAAAATCTGCTGTTGTGCTGAGTTTGAACAAAATCAGGGTAAAGGAAACTGCTGTACTTAAGTACGCTTCTGGACACATAATGGTACTTATTTATTGTTGTCAGTTGACAGACTCATAAGTCTTGTTTTAGTGATTCATTTCTATTGGTTCACATCAGTTCAAGGACTATGGCTACGTAGGTTTGGAGCAAACTCTGGCTTCATCAGATTTTCATTAAAGAAAACTAAATTACATACAGTATATGTAAAAACACAAAAACAAAACAACATGAAATCCTTAACTCACCATCAATCATCACAGTCTTAGTTATAGCTGTTACATTTTTAATATATCTATTTTATTGCTTTTTTTTCCCAGAAAACTCATTAATTTTGGAGCATTTAAATTACAGGCAACATATTTTCTTGATTAAAACTATGAATCAATTATTCAGAGTCTAAAACAAGAGGCAAAATAAGTTTAATTAAAATAAGTTAAGGGACCTAAAGAGTTAAGAGAGAAATAAAAAAAATAAAATAAAAAAGGCAAATTAAGTTTTATATAGTGACCTGGCCTGGTTCTGTCAACATTACCTGGTCTGATGTTTTCTCACAGGGCTGGCTGCCTGCTTTATTAGGAAGTAGCTCTCCTAAGGAAGCAACCTCAATCTGCCCTGTTTCAAACAAAATAGTCAGACTCACAAAGATACAGTAGTGTTTATATATATTATATATATATATATGTGTGTGTGTATATATATATGTATATTTGCTGTGCTATCCAATTAGTAGATCATTATTATCATTAAACCATAGCTAGAGTATAACAAAAATTGTAATGTGTTTTGAAACTTAGAAACCTTAGCATAGTCTGATATTGAAATCATCTCATGCGTTCTTGAGGACAAAACACCAAAATTCCTCTCAAGCATAACTGGCTATGAGCCTTATTTATACTGATTTATGAAGTACAAAGACAGCAAAACCAAGAAATGAAGAGCAGTAAGAAAATCTGGCTTAAACTTCAGCTTCACTGTTTTGTAACAGGCCTTTCTCGAAGACCCCCGTCTAGCGGCCAGTTACCATTCTTCCACTAATTAATGCAGAGGCCAGAACCCTTATGCTTCAGAACAAAGTTATCCAAAGAACAAAACTATAACCAAAAACTGGAGTCTACTATATATCAAAGTTTTATCTAACATTATATTTCTGTAATGTACACTCAGCTCACATTTATGCAAAATGTTGACCCACATGATACAATTTTTCATCCTGTAAACATTAAGTATTAATTTAAAGAGTGAAGGGAGTGTCTCTTTTACTATTTAGACAACATTATTAGAAGGTTGATATTTTAAGCTGACTTAAACATCTTGTATTTATGTTATGTACTAATAAAGCTGCGTCTTTGTATTCATCCTGGAGAATAGCTGTTTAAATTACCTCTGTCGTTTTTGAAAGGCTGCAAGCATGGAAATCAAGCCTGTTCCCCAGCAGATTTGTCAAGCTGAGCAACTTTGCTGCAATATGCTCAGAATTCCTCTTATTTGCTCTTTCCTGAGAGGTCTGGCTCTCTACTGCTTTCCCTCAGTTTGAATGAACTTCGAAAATGTCTTAACATGTCAAGCAGTAAATCAGAGCCCTTTAACAATCTCAACATGTCAGTCAAAGTACATTTACACCTCACTGATAGAGAAACTAAAATAACTTTAATACCTTTCTCCACAGTAACAGTTTCCAAGTGTTGAAGTTTTTTTTTTCACTTAAACCTTCACTGATTAATAAAGAATAGAGGTATTTAGCTCTTCAATATCCATTTACAACTTTCCATCACTAAACTATTTTCACGTCCTTTTTTTTTAACCGATGGTTAGATTGAACATTCCAGTTGATTGTCTTTAACATTTACTTTTATTCATTTGTTCATGTTAGTGTTGTTGTTTTTTTTCTTGTTATTTTAAATGAGAACAGTGTGGATATGAGTTGTATGTAAATCTAAGTTAGTTGGTTTGCATATCTACATATTTGGAATATTTTCCATATTTTGAAAACAAGGAAATGGAAGACAAGAGTCTAAATCTGGGAAGAGACCCAGAAATAATATTAAGGGAATTCTCCATTGTTGGAAGGCACTTGGATGTGAACACGATGTGGAAAACAAAACTCATAACTGGAAAGACTGTTTCAGACACGAAGCATTGATCTGTGTGTTTCTTTGTTATTTTCGGAGGAATTGGTAACAACAGATATTGAGAAGCATCGTCTGCATTTAAATGACAAGTGTGTTTTTCTGTGTGTTTTGCTGACATAGCATGTTTGGGGGGGGGGGGATCAGTCTGAGCACTCCTGCTGTCAGGGAGTAAGACTCAACATCCAGGGAGGATTCGAAGGAAACCCCGGCTTGTCTCCAAACTTGTTAAACACAAAGATGGTGTTAACATGCTTTGTTCCATTGCACAGCCCCTACACCCTGCCTATACATCCCCACACCCCTCCTCCAACCCTATATCCCCCCTCCCGCCCTTTCAAAGTTAAGTAAACCTGCTGAGATTCAAGCAAAGGAAGCCTTAGTCCTGATTTCACTGTGGCGGAGGAGCCAGAGGGCCCAGGGGACACTCAGGTTACCAACATTGAATCTTGCAGTATTAGCAGGGCACGGGGAAATAACAACCTGCCATCTGGAACCTATGTTAAAACCATCCCAGCCTTGCAGCATTCAATCACACTGACCTCAATTAAGTGTTATTTGTTTAGTATTTATACCCTCTTCTCCCGTTGCCTTCAGAGCTTTCTGTTCCTTGTAACGCATGCCTTAACGTGCTGTGTCAGTAATAGGCTTTAGATTGGTCTACTATTCCTTATGTGGTTTGTATAAAACCTAAAGCAATGGCACATTTGAAGACGTTTGAGGAGGCAAGCACCTAAAGGGTGCTGCTGTGCATGCATACTGTCTATGTGTTTGAACAATGTTGCATGCTTTGGATAGAAGAATATTAGAGTTTCTTCTTTTTCCTCATGACTCAACATTGCTTTTCTTGACCCCACTTAAACAGGAGACAATGACTGCACTTAAGCAGTTCGACCTTCTTTTGAACCTTGAGGTTCCACTATTTCTTTAAAGCAGAATGTTGTTCTACTGTCTCTCATGTGTGCCTCGCCAAAAGATTTTGGGAAAAATTGATACTCTCTGAGGTGCTTCTAAGTAATGCAGTGTCATATGTGGATTTTCTTACTTGGATTCTACATTACTTTTTTTCCATTGGTGTTTTGCCAGGCTTTTTGTAAAAGTTTAACTGTTAATGTTGTGCTACGTTTACTTGGAATAATTAATGCTTTTCAATAAGTTAAAACATTGGGATAAAGATGTAGCCTTTTACTGCTTACAGGTTTTAATAAAGGAAACTTTATTAAAATTAATATATCAAAACACAAGGAAAATGAACAAATACAGCAAAATCTTTCTGGTTTTAGGACAGAGTCTTCCTAAACACACATCCATCTATCCATATATCCATCTAGACAGATTCTTAACAAAAATTAAAGAAGTAGATACAGGACAAAGATGCTGAGTGGAAACCAGTTATAGCAGAGTCCTCCCCCAGTGATATTATGTACTATTAAATTTTCATGTTAGTGTAATAATATTAGATTTAGATATGGTTTAATTGAAAAAAACAAAAAAAAACAAAAAAAAAAAACTACATTTTTTTTGCCAATTTTTGATTTGGGCTGGTTAAACATAAAATGTATCACTTCCAGCGATCAAAAATAGAAAAGAGGTTTAGAACATAAGTACTGCTTTACACTAAGAACTTTTTAAACACATTTTCAGAGCATTGTATTTCAATCTAACCCAACAACTCTGAACTGTCTTTTTTTATATACCCTATTATTCTGCCAAGTGGTCAGTAGTTGTCTTTTTAACCCAACTTGAGACAATGGTGAAAATCTGTTTTCAATAACTATATTGCGCTCATAGTTATTGCATTTTCAGGAAAAAGTCCATTTTTATAGCATTGTATTCCACCATACTATCTAGAAATTAGATATGGTCTGACCAGCAGCAATGGATGAACCCCATTCAGGTTTTGCTGAGGTTGACAGCATTTAAAGTAGAATGTCTTCAGGGATGCCTCTGTCTAGTTAATTCTTTGTTGATGGTTATAAAATCTTATCTTTGATTGTTCTGTTAACTCTGAGGAACAACGTCATCTCACTACAACATAAGAGATTAAAGAAAAAGTATTATTAATTATTAATTAATTAATTATAATTAATTAGTTCAAATCTAGAACAATTAAAGAAGTAGATTACACCATTAAAAGCCTCTATCATTTTAACATAACTTAAACCATACAACCTAAGCAACAAAAATGTCCCAATGATTCTAATGAAACAGGTCAAAAAAGCCTGGTTATCATTTAACAAAGCTTTTCTGATGTACCTGCTACAGTGGGGAAAATAAGTATTTAGTCAGTCACCAATTGTGCAAGTTCTCCCACTTAAAAAGA
>JAUZNJ010037325.1:0-35872 GCA_034780135.1 Jordanella pulchra | reverse complement strand
TGTAGAACAAAGAGTCAATAACAAATATGGATCTTTAGAGATTCAAATTTTTTGTTTTTACTTATGTGTTTATTTAGGTAAAACGATGAAATACCGAAAATTAATGGGATAAACTATTAAGAGGTGTGACAGAGTTCTAAAGAAAATTTTATATTTTGTATTTAGGATTAATTAAGATGGCTTAGATGTTAAAAAATGCATACCAATAAGAACTATTCCAACAGGGTGCAGGTTATTTAAATAACATTGAGAACATAGCCAGCCCCTATAAGCAGTCTGATCAAAGGACAGACTTAAATATAAACCTGATTTTATAATGGCTCCAAACAATGTTTCCTCATCAAAAACTAGAAAAAAAGTTAACATTAGTTCTCAAAAGATTTGAAAAAAAGTACTGGTAGGTTTTGGTGAAACTAGTAGCCTTTATATGTAATCAGAGCCAGAGAGAAGAGGGAAGACATGTGGCAAAGGTCTTAGCGTCAATCAATGAACCCAGGATCGCTGCATAGAGGACCTCCAATCTACTTCTACCTCAAATGCATTCTCTTTTACACTACAATATTATTGAAATATTTTTTAACAAAGCTGGTCAAACATTTTTTAGGAAAAGTTAGAACAAAAAAATTTCAAAGAAAGAGGGCAGATATTGTCTGAATTCATTTGATACACAACTACAGAAGGTATGTTTTAAATGAGCCTTTCCATCCATCCATCTTCTCCTGCTTCATTTGTCAGGGTCACAGTTGGGCCAGTACCTATCTCCGGCAGACTCTGTGCATAAGGCCGGGTGCACCCAGGACAGGATGCCAGTCTGTTGCAGGGCAACACATAGACGCACAAGGACGAACAACCATGCACACACACACTCACACCTAAGGACAATTGAGAGATGCCAATTTACCTAACAGTCAAGTTTTTTGGGCTGTGGGAGGAAGTACCCGGAGAGAACCCATGCATGTACGGGGAGAAGATGCAAACTCCATGCAGAAAGACCCCAGGCTGGGCCAGAACCCAAAACCTTCTTGCTGCAAGGCAACAGCGCTACCCACTACACCACCGTACAGCCATAAGCATTTCATTTTGTTATATTCTCAGAAACTAAACAAGATTGGCCTTAAGTCAGTGGTTATCAAATTGGAGGTACGCACGATGTAATTGTGAAGTAGAAAGGAAATAAATTAAATAAATGACCTAGTTTCAGAAGGATTTCTTAAATAATGTAATATTACCTAGTGGAATACTGCAACATAGCAAAATAAACACTTAACAAAGGCTTGTGTGAGGTGGGGCAATAAAAAAAAAGTTTGGGAACCACTGCCTTAAGTTTAAAGATATGAAATTAGTTTTCCAATTTGCACAACTAGTTCTTTTTTTGGATAATACATTGAGAAGAACCAGTGTTTGGTCCTTAAATCAAGTGAATGGGGACTTGTTTAAGTTCGCTATTCAGAGATGACACTGATGGCGATACTGGGAATTCAAAAAGATTTTTTTAATTTCAGGCTCAGTTACAGATAAAGTACCAATAATGATTGAATTGAGGTTTTTAGAGGTGATTCTAAAGGCAGTTTAGACTTTTCTCTTTCTGTCTGGTGAAAAGTAGAGAAAATGGAAAGACGGTGGTCTAGATTATTACCCCTTTCAGTCAGCGAGATTAGCTCATATGAGCTGCCTGCCAAATGTATTCCTATCATACATTTAAAAATGGTATTCAATATAGCTGGATAATTTAAATACATTCAGCGACTGGAGTTGGAGCTGCATTAAATAGTGAACCACTGAATTTTACATCAAATCACTGTAGCGACCTTAAATAATATCTGGAATCATAATATAGATACAATTAAATGTTCTAATTATTTATTTTCTTTCTGCATGGGGTTATGAACCAAACACAGTGGACTGTGACTCACTGGCATCTTTTTATCGCATCACATCCTCATCCACACTCTCTAAAATCCACTTTTTAATCTCTTCACCTTACTGCCTGCAGAAATATTGTCATCGCTATCCGCGACTTCTTGGCCTGAGCCTAAAATATAAATCAATATTTTCATTATCATGTGCAGAATACAAAACAACTCCACAAGGATAAATCTGGTAGTGCTGACCACAACTTTCTCCTCATGGAAAGAGAAAAAGTGAGGGGAGGTTAAGGTTACCTAATGGAATTAAGGTCTTGGGACATGGTAAAGGAAGAAAGGGAGGATTTTAATGTTCATATTTCAGCAGCGACATCCTTCTTCATGTCGGTAAGGAAGCTTTTACAAGCTCGCTTCTCAACAAAAGTTTTCGTATCAGTGCCAACACACACCCATCAGAGTCCCTTATAATCAGCTACCTTTTATCACAAAGGAACTAATCCAGTAAAGTGCATCACTTGTGATTTCCTTCCAAATTCAGACAGCAACAACAGCCTGGAAAATTCTCACTGTTTCTCTTGAACCAAACTGTCAATCATTTCTCACCTGTGAATAACACAAATTGCAAGAGTTAAATGGAGATTTGTTATATGGTGGGGGTCGGAGTGGTGTCACCGTTGCCATGGTTTTACACGTCCACGGAATAGTAATATCTTTACGTACAAAGGGGACATTTGAACTAACTTCTTTTATAAAATGTGATATACATATACGTATATCTATATATACATATATCTATATATATATAGATATATATATATACTGTATATATAAAATATATATATAAAACTTAATTCAAAAGGCACCCTATGTTAAACAAATTCTTCCATATAATGTCTTAATTTCTAAGCCTATTCTATAAAAAGCCCCTGTGCAGTGATAAACCATCCCTGCATGCTTTTTTATTTTAACTCCCAAATTCTGTTGATGGTTTGGACAAAACATGATGCTGAACAATACAAAACCATCTTAAACTTTCCTGGAGGCACCTGACGGTTGCAAGAAGGCTCACGGTTACTTACACCCTGGCAAAAAAAAAGAACAGGATGAAGAAACATAACCTGAGATCATGATTCTACCACTGTCATGTCAAACATTCATTTTGAAGTCTTTTGGTCTCAGTCTTTTTTTTTTTTCCCAAAACGACAACATGGAACTGTGGCCCCTGCTGTTAAATTTGAACAGTCAATAACGCATAACTACAGGGTTTTGAGACAGTTTTTTCCATGGCTGGATATTTGCTATCAAAGAACATAGTGAGAAGAGCAAGTATGTAGGTTTTTTTTTACTGTAGGTGTTGTTCATTCTTATTAAAATTTTTCCTGGCTTTGTGGAAGTTGTACAGGGTAAAACGTATTTTTTTCCTGCGCTGCAAAGTTTACCTCTCAGGAGCTGGATTAAAAGTTTGTGAAAATGCTACCAGACAGAAGAAGGTAAAGGTAAAATAATGAGACTTGATGAAAATAAATAAATAAATTACATATTTGGTGTAGCAGCAGTGATTTTTTTGGGGGGGGGTGAGGGGGTTCTGTTCTGAAAACTCATAACATTTCTTAAGGAGTGAAAGATTAGCTACTCCCAGGAGGGTGGAACAGAGCCTTTACTGTTCATGTTTTGTATTAAATTATTTTTAGTCGGTTTGATGGCAGAGGAAAATGTGCTTATGTATTATGAATCCTTTAATAATGGTTCTCAAAGCCTGCCTCATATATTCACAACGAAGACAAATTTACAATTTTTTCCACTTCTATTAACATTAATGATGACATAACCAGCAGCAGACAGCAATAGCAATAATTACTATAAAGTGAAATTACAAGATGGAGTAATTATCAGGACAGATTTGATGTGGAGTTTTTTCAATAAGAAAACAAAAAGGGTCTACGCTGTAAAAAAAATATATCTGTAAGACAAAAAAGTTCCTGGTAATTTTCTGTCAAGATGTTTTCTGTTTAGTTACAGATTTTTCTGTAAAAAAATAAAATAAAATAAATTCTGAAAAAATAGAACAAAACATACCAAATTTTTCTGTACAATTTTTCTCTAATGTAAATTATTCTAAAATGTTTGCTATTTTCATAAGTGGTAAAACATCTTACCCAAAACGGCTTTGACAAATAGGGTTGAAAAATCTGTAAAAAAAACGATTACAGAAAATTTTTTGAAATAAATACAGTACTTTATGCTGTGAATTTACACAAATGTCTCACAGTGTAGAGACGGTAACTCATGAACATGTAGGACAGAAGTTATTTATTAAAACAGAAATAAATTTTAGGTCTTATCATCTTATACATATGGGCCTTGAATCCTCTAGTTAATAGAAATAAACACCAAGGTCTCCATTGTGAGATTTTCCTTTTCAACACCAAATCACTGCCCTCGGTTTTCTGGAAGGAAAACGAAATATCTTAAATTGCTTGTGGTGATGAACAGAAACTTTCCATTAACTTTTATTAAACTATGATATTCAGCTGTGTAAGACTTTAATTAATTTTATTCTCTGGTTATAAAGTAATTTGATTGTATGGGTTAAGGGGGAGATCAGGGATCCGTATCTGCTTTCCATCTGAGGTTGAAATGATTTCACCAAAAGCACTGGGAGATGGAAGATAATTTTGTTAATAATTGTTCAGTTAAACAGCCACATGTGGATCTGATTTAATTGAAAAAAAAAATCTTCTGCAACATCAGCAGAGTTCCCTTGTCAGAGTGAATTAATTTCTAGCTCAATGGCAGAAAGGAAATCTTTAAGCTTTAAGAGTTTCAACTGTTTACTTACAATATAAGTTGTGAGTCAGCAATATTTAAAATATCTGTAATTCTAAGCACTTATATGATCTGACAAATAATCTATAGTGAAATATAGAATATATAGCAAAGTCTTATCGCTGACATCATGAAATGACAGAAGTCGTGGACGTTAATATGGAAGCATTGACAGCAATTAGTAAAGAGATTTTAAGATTAAAACTGTTTCTAAATGTTCATAAGATATTTTGGAGCTGGGAATTTTAGAGAAAGGTAGTTATAAAGCACCGAGAATGTTTGGAAAGAAAGCATTAAAGATAAAGTTCAAGCTTTACCCCTGGAGGTTGTATTGCCGCCTAATCATCCACAGATGTCTCCACTCCCCAAAGATATAGATTACTCTATTTAAATATTTTAAATTTGGATATTTTTTCTAATCAGAATGATTCCAAGGATGCCAGTTACACTGTTTTTATTTTGTCATTTGTTTTTAATTTAGGATTAAAGAAAAATGAATGTGCAACTCATCTAATTTAAAAATATAACCCTGCCCCCAGACAAATAAAAAAAAAAAATAGTGGGTGCCAAGAGACCCTGAGGTGCTGGGCTAATTGTGGCCTTCAAGCCACTTGTTTGAAGGCATTTCTTCAGAGGAGGTGGACAGAATGTCTTAATAAAGAGAGGTGTATCTGAGTGAGTTGTATTTATACCAGAATGTTGGACAAAGGTAATGAAAGTCTTTTAGAGAGACCTTGTCATTTACCATTCGAAACCAGTAGGAAAGGTCAACTTCACATGCACCATTAAATAACTCTGGGCAGCAATAAGGCAGTTCTGAGACAAATATTGCAGAACCAAAAATACATCACATAAAGATGTAAAAAAATTATAAGGATACGAGATGGCGCAGGAGGATGGTGGTGAAAGAAGCATTTGATGCCAGTAACAAGAACCCTGGACAGAAGAACTAAGGGGTACGACGACAACCAGACAAAAGAACAACGGAAAAGCATGGGCTTAAATAAGGCAAAAAGTAACGGATAGACAGGTAGATTGGCGATAGTCATAACCTTATCATCATCTATTTTAATTTTTCTTTTACCGTTATTGGAGTTTTGGTAATAAAATAGAGACTAGCTCTGGCTAGTATGTATAAGACAGAGTATTCGTGGATAGTAGATGTCATGCTGGCATTAAAAACCCATTCAGTAATACAAAATAAATAAAAGGGAAGCCACTGAGGAGAAATCAGAGTAGTTCCCTTGCTATTTTCAAGCATTAAGCGTATCTAAAAAAGCCACTTTGACTCGTGACGTCAAGCTAATGTGCACCTCCTGAATCCAGAGCTTCTATTGTGACTGTAGGAAAAGCTTGTCATCTACAAGAAATAATATTTGCTTCTGGGCATTTCAGTAAGTCTCCGCGGGAAAGAAGGGCAGTATAAGTGTGATAGGCAGCACGCCGCTTTGGACGGCAAGAGGCACAGTGGAAAAATTGCTTCTGTTCCCTTCATCTTTATTATGGTTATTGAATTTGGTTCAAAAGGAGCTGACATCAAAGGGTTGCTCAGAGATTCATAATTCAAGAGGTTCAGTGTATTTTATTGTGAGCCCAGCAAAAGGAATGTCAGAAACAACATTAAAATGAAAGAAGTTCCACGCTTGAAAAGCAGGTGCTTCCTGTTCTAAATCAATGTCACTCTGGATGGAGTATATAAATATATATTATATTGCCTACTACTAAAAGTGTGAAGTATGAAACAGATTATTTCTAATTCAATATAAAACATTTTCTACACTTATTACCGGAGCACCTAAAACATTTAAACTCAAAAGTGCACAGAGGATTGAAGCAACATAGCAAGAGCTAATCCATTCCCACATCTAGTTAACCTGCAGATTATGAGACCAAATGGATACTTCAAGGTGGAATATAACAGGTAATTTGAACCTCACATTCCCATTGAAGACCTATTAGGTCTTTACTCTACCGCTTTAGGTCTGCAGTACCGTCTACTTTGGTGCTTGACTTTGATCTTCAAAGCTGACCTCTCTTCTCTGTCTGATTGATGGATGGAGTCCACCATCGATGCCTGCATATCCATCAAGCAAAGGAACCCCGAGATGAATGAATATGTCCTTTATCAACCGTGCATCACCTCATGAAGTATTGTCCTTTCTCACCCAAAGTATTTATCCTTCAGCCACAGATTGATTAACTATGGAGGTGATTCAGTCAGCAATTATGACCTCATCGCTAATCAATCTAACCCTCGCCATGGGACAGCCCTGCTTACAGTTTGGCTCACACATGCACACACAGATGGCAGAGTTTGATAGAAGACAAGAATTCGTTCTTTTTCCTTGGATCATGGGAGTATTTTTCTATCCACATTAGTCCCAGATCTTTTGTTCTCACACAGATTAGGGTTAAGTGGAAAAAAATCAGGATAATTTTTAACCAAAATGATAAGAACAGCTGTAGATGTATAACAGATTAAATTCATGGTAAAATAAAACCACCTGAAACACTTTTGAGGGTTTGTTTTGCTTTTTTGTTATGTTCTGTAATGCAAATCTTCTTAATACCTGATTGGGCTTCTCAGTGTGAATATGTGCATCAATGAACTACGAGATGGAGGAGAGAAGCCTGTGGCATCAGGGACACCAACTTCAACTATATGACAAATGTAATGTTTTTTGGGTGCCGAGGGAATTAAAGGAAATGATAAATAAATTAAACGAAACATATCTTTCTGCAAAACTCCTGAATATACATTTGCTCTTCAGTCCTTTCAAGGATAAAGTCTCTATTTCTTTAATTTGCAAAAGTTTTTTCTGCTAAAGACCTTTAAACCCATATGAAGAAGCTTAAGAAGCTGGCTATCAGTGTTGAGTCAGCAGTCTTTGGTACGATTGTGTAGGACATAACAGAGGCCATAATACTTTTGCATAACAGTTCCCTTTTTAAGAACTTTTTGTAATGTTCCTTGAAGTCTGACGATCTTAACTTTGGGATTGGATAAACTCTAAATGATAGTGATCAGAATAAATAGAAAAGTGCTTTAAATCTTCCTTTCTAATTAAGGCATATAAGTTTCACTTTATAACGATGGTTGTAGAGTTTGAGTAATTTGGGAGATTGTCGATGTGGAGGAGACCATGTCCTATGTTGGCTTTTAGTTTGACTTCCTTGTTCCATATATAGATGTCGCTCAACCCCCCAGTCACATTCAGAATATGACTAAGAAAGCACAAGCAAGCGTTGCACAGAAACGAAATTTTTAAAATGTTTTCTCCAGGTTAGAAACCTTTCTTTTTCCCACGCATCAGGTTAAGAATCCTGCTCTGCCTGCTAAATAAAAACGTGACAGATACATGAAAGGAAAACCTCCAGCTGAATTATATTACGCTGAATGTCACCCCAGGTGTCAGGAGAAGCATGCATCTGCAAAAAATTATTTTTTTTCTTTTTCTTCTTTTCCATTTTGCGCCTGTTTTACTTTACAATCAAAGCTGGCTGCAAGAACTGTGAGGTTATGAAAAAGCAAACAGGATGATAATTACTGAAAGCAGAAGACGGACTGTGGGAGCAGTTTTCTGTTGGTCTAAATTTTCAACATATGAACTCTTGTTTTCCACAACATCTTAGCAAGCCCATCTTCTGCAGGGTTCAAGATACCTCCGCCCCTGTGTTGTTAACAATACATGGTCTGCAGTGATGCAACGAATCCTCCAGTCAATCGCTGACAATTTCACAGAAATTTCTTCAACACAAATACAACCACAATAACACTGTTTGGCCACGGGAATTGAAAGATAATTGTCTGAGCCTGTGGCATTGCTGTTTCATAAGCTTCACGCTCTATTTCTGATCCCCAACAGAAAGCTATTTCTCTTCCTCTCTTCTTTGCACATGTTTATTCCTGGTTACTAAATTAAGTTTCTATTTATGTATACCTTAAGTTACGCATTCTTCTCCGTCCTTGCAAAATGGAAATAGTCACTGTTGTTATCTGTGGAAAAAAGAAACAAAACAACGTGTGCGTTTGCTATTAAGAGCACAACGGCTTCTTCAAAAGGGCAGTTTAAAAAGAGAGGGCACGCCAATGCTTGAACATGCTGTTGAATAAATACATTAATTACGGGGGAATTATGTGCTCGGCGCATGGGCTGGCTTGCCTTCAAGTGCCAGGGGTCCTCATAAATATACATTTAAAAGACATGTGGCAACATCAAGAAGTAACCTCTTAGCAATGAACTTCTGTATCACCGTCTAAACCATGAACACCTACCTCGTACTGCTTGCCTTCTGAAGAAGCCAATAGCTTTTTTTGCTTAATATTAATAAATGTAAATGAATGCTTTGTTTATTTGAGTTGTGAACTCTCAGAAGTCAGAAAACAGACTATGTTTGGTTTTAACTCTCAAGATGCAGACAGAAATATCGGATGTCAGGGACAGCACAACTTTTGGGATTATAAAACTGCTTTTTTCTAATATGATAAAAAAAAAATGCTGTAAAACTTGTGCATCTTAACAAATATGAATGTTCTTAAAAAGTTTCAGAAATTCAGAAGTAAACTGATTCATTATACACACATTTCAAGTATTTCTTTTTTTTTTTTTAAGGATTGGACTGCTGACATGACAACTCTCTAGTAGGATTAGCAACACAAGGTCGGCTTGAAGGAAAATGGTTCTTAATTGGAACAGATGATTACATTTTGCGGAAAGAAAAAGGGTTTAGTAGAAATATATGTTAACTTTTAACCAAGATAACTACTAATTTTTGGAAATATCCATTAAAATGTATAAATTATATTTATCTTTAAAACTTGTAGTATCAATGTGATACACACCAATACAAAAGGATTAACTTCTTAGAGACAATGATGTTGAGAAATGCTTGGCTCTGCTAATTAGTAGTATTAGTAGGAGTACCGGTGTAAATAAAGTGGTAAAAAATTTATATCTTAATTTCATCTTTTCTTCTTTCCTGAGATAAAAAACTAGTAACTAATCTGACTGTGTGATTTGAATGAATTGTCCTTGTGAAGTGCTTTGAGATGACATGTGTTGTGATTTGGCGCTATATAAATAAACTGAATTGAATTTTCAGATAATTTGGTGGGTTTTTTTTAGTACTCTGAATGCCAAATAATCCAAACATGGGCCTTGATATTCATAAGGTTTGCTGTGCATATTGATCTGTGTAGCTCCTTGGATCAGGAACGTTTTCAACCAGCTGGATTTATCATCAAACCACTATATCAGTCCACTTGTACCACATCTCTAAGCTTAAACGGGACACTTCAATAAACAGAAGTTCATTTTTTTTTACTTTGCGGTAATTGCTTAACAATGGAGCCTGTACATATTCAATGTTGTTGTCTAAAAGACAAATGTTGACAGAAGTTTTGTGCGATTCAGGTTTAAGCAATCCCCAGCTAAAAGGGTTGCTGCTCTGTTGCCCTGTTAGAGTTGAGGTAATGCTTCAGTCAAAACAGTTGTTGGAAATTGAATCCTGTTTTATTTTAACAGACTGAGACATAGACACTCAGGTTAGAAAGTAGAACTAAAACATTTCCCTATTAGCTCATTCAACTGTTATCTTGTTTAACTGAATTTCAGAGTCACAGATTAATTGATTAATTAGTTCATTTATTTATTCATTTATGTAGTCCCATACTTGAGTAAGTAAAAATGAAAACCGTCTTACTTTGAAGATTTTAAAAATTCTTTCCAAAAATAATTACAGGAAAATAAAACCTAATTGTGGTTGATATGGGCCATATGGAGAATTTGGGTTGGTATTAATTCAATTAAATTCAATTTGCCACATTCAATTCATATAACGCCAATTCTCAACACATGCCACATCAAGGCGCTTTACAGAGACAATTTAATTATATCGTACAGTCAGATTGGTTAAAAGTTTTCTGTCCAAGGAAAACCAGCTGATTGAATCGACTCATTGGCTCGAAAGCAATCCATTACGCCAAGTGTGATGTAGAGACTTTTAACAGGAAGAAACCTCCAGCAGAACCAGGCTCAGTGTGAGTAGCCATCTGCCGAGTTCGACAGGGGTTCAAGGAGACAGAAGCAGAAATACAGAAAGAAGCAGAGATATAAAAGGTAACTGTCATCCAGCTACGCAAGCTCCATCCAGAAAAGACAAAGTTGCCTTCAGGTGAGCTCTGAGCCAGCTCCCATGTCAGAGGATGAAAGAGAGTACAGAGTTATTCACAGTAAGAGAAACAGGACTACACTGAAAAACACGCCATGCTCCAACATCTATAAATTTTCTCTCCAGGCCATAGCTGACCAGGAACAGACCAGACAAAGCTACTCTGATGAGAAAAACAGAGCATAAGGTTAGAGGTTAAAGTTACAAATACATCAGATTGGGGGAATAGAGATAGAATGAAACAGAATGATGAAAAGTGGTCCCTATATCCTCCAGAGGTCTAAGCCTATAGCAGCATAACTATAGAGATATCTCTGATCTAAGATGGAGCTTGGCCATTTAAGGCTTTATATCTGAGGAGGATTTAAAACTAAATTCTCAATTTAACAGGAAGTAAATGAAGAGAGCTTGGATAGGAGAAATGTGATCTATGTTTTTAATTTTTATCACAAATCTGGCTGCAATATTTTGGATGAGCTAAATGCTTTTAATTACAGTTTGCGGACCTCCTGATAATAAAGAATTGCAATAGTCCAGTCTTGAATTAACAAATGTACGGACTCGTTTATCAGCATCACCCCTGGACAATATATTTCTAATTTTGCAATTTTTCAGAGATGAAAGAAGGAAATTTTAGAAACCTCTGTGATGTGGGATTTACTGTAAATGATAAGTACTGATCAAAAATAATACCAATATGTTTTACTTTATTATCTCAGGTTAATTTAATTTCATCCAAATAAAGTTACTGACTAATCAGCTTCTTCTTCAAATATTCGGGTCAAAAAACAATAACTTCTGTCTTGTCTGCATTCAGGAACAGACAGTTTCGAGTCATTCTGGCTTCTATGTATTCAAGCTTATATATAATAAAGAGAATTGGTCCTAGCACTGATCCCTGTGGTACTCTACAAGATTTATCACTGCCATGAAAGCAATTCAAACATACTTTATTTATCCCAAAGGGATATTAAATGTTGTAGTAACTCATATTTTGTTTTCTCTTAAACAGTTGTAGGTGTTTGTTACATGCAGAGACACTTCTGTTTTCTGTGTCAATTGCCTGATCAGCACTAATTAGGGAGTGGTTGAATCATTCATTGTGGGTGGCCCTCCCCTAATTACTTGGATAAGCTGCATCTTGGAGCTCTGCTTTAAAGGCAGTTCAATGTGTTCATTCTGGAGGCTGCTCTCTTTTTTCACACAACTGACTGTAGTGATTGACTCTGGATGCTGCAAACTTCAGGATATGTGAACTAGATATTTGGTGTACCCTGTACATTCCTGTTAGTGATGGGGAATTGAAACCTCATGAAGCAATGAAGCTTTCCAACACTTTGCTTTGGAAAAAGGTTCATTACTCGCTGCTTCATTTATCGCTCACAATTGACATCTGCTGGTGAAACTATAACAGCCTTGTTACTCAGTTGGCTCATGCTTCCAAAAAAATGTAAATGCAATATTGTCACAAAGTTTTCATCAAAGTCATGTTTAGTAAGAGAATCATATTTACTTAATTATTAAAATGATTTGCAGCCAATCCAGTCAGTGAAGGTTCTCAGTCATCCAGGTCATGGTCAAGCTAGGAATGTTCAGTTTAGGCAACTGGACGTGTAGTTGCCTAAACTGAACATTCCTAGCTCAGCCAATCCAGTCCTGAGCATCAGTGGTGTTAGTAATTGTCTATGAAGATATGTTACTGAGAATGGAGTGATGCTGCAGACTTTGTACACTTTGGGCTTGAAACTTGCTTCCTGAAAAACAGAATTTGTTTAAAATCAACTCTTCCTGGGAGTTCTTGTTTTGGTTCTTACTATCAAGTTACACATAGAGATTGTCTCTTCCAGTGGCTTTAAGTCTGCTTTTGATGTTTGATTCTGATACATCTCTTGATCAAACAAAAGAAAATTTAAAAAATTCTGGACTTCAGGATTAATTGTTTTTATTTGGGAACAGGACTTCTTTCACTGTTTCAGGTTCTTATTGCGATCTGTCATCTCGAAATACTCCCAAATATGAGAGGTTTTTCTCTCTCTTTTGCATGCTTTATTTCAACCATTGGTGATGAAAACTGATGTGCTAACGCGCTACCAAACCACCTACTACAACCCACGAAGCAACAAGGGGGTGTGCAGGTGGCGCAGGGGTTAGTACACATGACCCATGTACGGAGGCCTTAGTCCTCGACGTGGGCGACCCAGGTTCCAATCCAGCTTGTGTTCCTTTCCCGCATGTCTCTCCCCCTCTGTCATACCCCCTTTCCTGTAAGCCTACTATCAGAAAAACAAGCCACTAGTGCTGTAAAAAAGCTCAAACCCTGAAGCAACAGGATTCATTGCGCTTTTATTTTGAAATCCAACACGCAAAATGAAGCAGTCACGTGACCCATGCAATGCACAGTCTTGTTTGTTGCCAGTCACGACACAAGCCTCGAAGTGGGGCCCCCTTATTGTTCAGTACAAGCCTCGAAGCCTGGCTTCAGATAGTCCATCACTAGTGCCTGCACGTAGTCTGCCTGATGTCTAGTTCACTAGTTTAGCGGTTCTTGCCACCTTCTGTATGTTTTGATAACCACTTTTTAAACAATTTAGTTGGGGCTTTTATTTTGTTTGATTTGGTCCTTTAGCTTTAAGTGGTTAGTCAGGAAGTAGTTTATGTTTATTTCATTGTTTGAACAGATTTTAAAGGGAGCAATCCCAGATTAATTGTATGTAGAACTAAACCGGAGTACAACATGAATGAATTTAATAAAAATAAAAAACAGGACAAAATGTTAAACTTTTTGGTTTGTTAAAATAAAAAAAAAAATTGAAAATACCTAAAAGTTGAAAAAAACTCATTTGTGTTTGAGTTTTGGCTTAATGTTATTTATCTTATAGAATGTAAATGCTGGTTTCAGTGGTTATTATTGTTTTACATTTATTCAACCTGCATTAAACTGCATCTCTCATGTCAACACATCAGTTACATTTTGAAATGATTCCATATCAAATGAACATAATGAATGGAGAGCAGAAAATAATTACCTGTTTCTGTATAAATAACAGTGTGATGGTTCACTTTTATATCCCTTGTAGTAGTACTTATTGTTTACGACATCCTGCCTTTGCACATGGTGGCTTTGAAATGTGTAACCCTACGCCCAGGTGTTTACTCGAGTCCCATCTGTTCCTTCTGTGCCCGAGTGGCTGATCCTACCGTTGTTTCTCAGTGTGGTTGTTGGTTAAGGGCAGGAGTCCAAATACAAAAAGTTTTCCCTATGGAAACCTAAGCAGTATTCTTAAATGTTTGAACTGAAAATTACTATTAAAGACAGTTATACATGATTAGCTTCCTAAATGTGTTCCATATATATTCTAAATGAACAAAATAACAGACAGTTTCAGGACATTTGTGTTTATTTAGTTAGAAGCCTCTCTGTCAAGGTCAACATCGAACAGTTATGACACAGCTAATTGAGAATGGTTGCAGTTCAGTTTGCACTAATTTACAAACCGATCTGCCAATACGAGCTGTGGCTCATGTCATTGGCTCACTGCAGTTCATTATTTTTATCCCCCCCCAAAAAAAGATCCAGGGTACAGATGACTTTTGTCAGCCATCAGATGCTGCGTGGCAGATGTCGCAGCTTTTATTGTCACAGTGATTTATTGGTTGAGAGTGACCACAGCTACGGGGAGGAACACATCAAAAAGGGGCCAGGCACTGGTGAAAAGGAGCGACTGAATGCCAAGTCCTCCCAACAACTTTCATCCCATCCCTCTGAGGACTGCACATTTTGCTTCTGGTTATTGTTTGGCCATCTGTTGTCTTCTGAGCTTCTCAACTACACCACTAAGCAAAAATGCAGTCTGTGCCAAATGATATTACCTTCCTTTTGCCCCACTAATCCAACTTAACTGCATTTCTAGATCTGCACACAAGAATATTTGAACAAATAATATGTTGCTGTTTTTTAAATGTTCATCCAAAGTCAGTTTTTCAGAATCAGCTGCTTGTGTTATTTTTCTATTTTTTATTTTTTTGTTTTCCTGGGTTTAAACATAAAATAACCAGGAAGTGGATTTAAAAATTCTCGCTGCTTCAGGCCATCTGAAAATTCTTCACACATCCGCAAACTTCTCTGGGAGCAAAGCAATTGGACAACTAAATTTGAAAAAAAGAAAAGCATCTGAACTTACTGCTGCATGCTAATTAACATCTTACCATGTGAATGTTTGATTTCTGTCTTTTTCAGATTGGATTCTGTTTGTGATAATTAAAGTTTGAAGTTCATTTTTTTTTACTCTTGATTGGCCTCAGTTTGGCCTGCTTTTTTTAAACACCGAAATGAAAGTGGAAAAAATAAATGATTTATTTTGATATGGCTTCTTTATTTTCTTTGAAACTAATCTATTATGCATTAATGTCCTTTTTCTGAATATCTGGATGATAAATACAGAAATAACAATGATAATGTAATGAAATGATACATTATCAATGCAAAGGAAAAATCTAATTGTTGTCAAAGTTGGATAATTATATGATTTTATACCATTGGAAATTTCCATGTTAAACATGTTAAAATTAACAGTTGGATTAGGAAAACATTTGTAAACATTTAAAGGAACTAATACAGAAGCCCCAGATTTTAATTCACTGACAGACGGGATTACATTTACAGCTAAATCATTTTTGTATATATTTGGTAAGTGTAATTTTTAGTAGCATTAGGTTTACAGTATAGTTTATTATGACTTTTCTTCATTAATCGAGAAGAAATGGTAGTCCCTGAAGAGATGAATGTCAAAATGAAAGAAACATTATGTAATAAAAGCCTTCATTTTAAAGCTTAACCTTGAATAACTGCCTTTGCTTTCATTAAAATACATCACCTTGGGATATAATTTAGGTACAAGAGCAATGGAATCTTAGCAAAAACCTGAGCCATCAACTGCCTTCGCCTTATCATATTTGAAATTCTCTTTGCACTAAAAAAAATGATATCAAACAACAATTAAATAAACCTAAACAAAGCTTGTTTGCCTCGTAGTTTTATGACCGAGTTAACCTTCATCTTTTGTAAACAGCAAAACAGATTCCAGTGTTCATTCAGCAGAAACGCAAAGCCATGCTTTCAAATCCACCCTGGCAAATTTCATTAACGGTAAAATTTAGTTTCATAAATTGTACAAATGCCTTTGCTTTCTATTTCATGTATGTCTTCTAAACGAATTATGATAGCAAAACATTCCACTGATGTTTCACCTCCAAGGATGACCTTACGATGGCTATTCTCTTCTGATGCTCGCTGTAGATAAAAGCCACGAGTCCTTCTCACCCGCCCTCCTCCCAGTCCAACGCCAAGGACACATGCATCATCACTTCACTGGTCTATCTGCCCAGGTGATGCATGGCTCCCATAGCAGTCAATCTCAGGCAGTATTTATAACAAACTATGAAAGGCAGCAGCCAACTCATCACAGTCAGGCCCTCTGAATCCTTGGTCTCCCCCATGTGCTTTTCTTTAATAAGTTTTGTTTTATGCCATGAGCGCATCATAAATTCTTATTTCTTAATCTGTGGTTATTCAGATTCAATGTCGATGGAGGTGGAGTCAGGCAAGAGATAGATGTGGTTATTTCAGGGGGGAAATGTATTTTGTCATGCATCTTTTAACTGTATTGAAGACATTAAGTGATAAATTTTAACTTAAAAGAAGAGTGCAATGAGCGATCCTGACACTTATTTCAATCGCAGTTGATGGCTGGTAAAATCTTGGGAAAACATGACTGATGGATACAATTTCAAGAAAAAGGCAAAACATAAAAATGTACCTTTTAGGATTAGCAGAGGGCACCTTTGGACTGTGGGGGGAAAGGAACGTTGCAGAACAGGCAATGCTTGAAATTCATTAGGTGTCAGTGGGAGACAAAGCAGTGACAGGTGTTTATGTAAATCATCAGCGGATGAATTCATCTCCCTAACGGGGAAAACAGCAGTCCCGGAATAATGGGAGCCATGCGAAAGTAAATCATATCCACCTGTGAAGTTATGAGCATATTGTAATCCCTCTAATGTGCTGCGGTAGAGAGGCACAGTTTGAGATATTTACTGAGCTCTTCCTTATTTTTTCCCAATAATGTGTTTTCTTTTTCACCAAACAGAAAACAAAAGAAACAATTCTATGCAATTTATATCTTTAACATATTTTATCTCACATTTTATTTAACTATCTTTTTAGAAAGGAAGCTTTAGGCTAGAGCTGGAGGGTATACTGAAACGGCACGAAATGCTTGCAAAACTAAATTGCAGCCTATGAACAGGCCTCCAGTTCAGACAAGATTAACAGCTTTTGCACATTCTAAAAAAAAAAAACCTCAAACACTACAACTAGATGTCTGACCTTTAAATTGCAGTAAAGGTACCACTTGTGGTCAGTAATGGAAGTAATAGAATTAAAACTAATGGCAATAGCAACAGTGTAATGTTTTTCTGTAATGGGTAATAACTTTTTCCATTCTTATATTACCAATACATTGAAAACCCCTTTTCTACTAAAGTTTTCTTCATTAACATACCTTTTTGTGTTCGCTATTTTACCTAGGTGAAACGAGTTCAGCTTAAATTGTGCACTCTCTGTTTTCACTGCCCTGAAAGACTGTAATTTTTTTTTAAATGAGGTTAATGACATACAGAAACGTTGTAAGGAAATTGCTGCACCATTTCTCATTGTTCAGCACCTAAGCCAACCCCATCATCAACCCTTGGGGTAATGTGAAAGTCCTACCCCCAAACCAGGACCTCTCTTCCAAGAAAGATTGGACCAGAGAAATTAAAAATATTTTGGTATAATTATGCTGAAACCTGTGGAGAGCTTTTAAATTCCTTGGTAATGGTCAAAAAGTCCCTGCAATTGAAAAAAGAATAATAATAAAGAGCAGTGAGTGACTGTTACTCAGCAAACTGAGAGACAAAGCGGTCGATTATTTATGAGAATCGTTGTTTAAGTGCATCAGACTGACTGAGGCAGAGTGATCATGGTAATTCAACCAGAAACAGACCTAGGCAGACGATCACAGACAGTTAGCACACACAACTCAGCCAAAAAGAGACGCGCTCTCAGAGAGCAAAGATATTTTTAAAAAATATAGATTTTTAAATAAAGGTACCAAGAGTTTTAAAATCTGATGGAGATTTCAGGCAAAAATCTGTATTTAAAAGTTTTTTTTTTCTTTGGAGCAGAGAGGTTCTGCACTTTAGGAGTAAGCAATTTGAATTTTACAAATCACCACCTAATGTTACATCAAAAAATGTAGTCCTCAGGTGTTAGACTGTTAAAACTAGCATGCACACCCCAAACCCCGGTGAGGCTAATTCGAGCCCGTCAAATAAAGGAGTTCTGGTCAGAATATCAAGTAGTTGAAGCTTGATTTCAGGTCACTGATCAATTTGAATTAGGATCACATGAACAAATGTTCCACTTTTACTACTACAATAAATTCTATTCAGTCTATTCACAACACATGTCCTCTTAAGACACTTTAGAAACAATGCAGTTAGATTGTTTAAAAGTTTCTATGAAAGAAAAAACAGTCCATTGCCTCAAGTCATTGACTTAGAAGACATGTTCCTTCTGGATGACTTGCAGTGACAATTTTCTTGTGAATTTTGTCATTGACTCTATAACAATCCCTCTCCCAAGCATGCATTCACAGAATGATGAAAAGTAGTCTCTACGTGCTCCAGCAGCCTTAACTTATAGCAACATAAGTATAGAAAATAGCTCAGAATAACCTAACTATTGTGGTATGTGAAAGGTAGAGTCATACCATGAATGCAACTGTACTGGTGTGTTGTTTCATATCTTTATTAAAAACCTACTGATTAGCATTTACTGTTAGACGGGTTAAGGGCATAAGGATTTTAACCCAGGTGAACATTTAGTCATTTTGTTTTTTGCAAAAAAATATGCCAAAAACCATTTAGATTGAGCAGACTAAAAGCTTATCTTTTAGCCAACTACTGGTGAATCAAATTAGTAAGTTATACGTTTGCATATGTGTTTCTGATGAGGGGTGACGTGTCATTGTCAATTATATGATTCTGATTTTTATTTATATTTTGAAACCAAACAAAAATATATTGGGTTACTTGAATCCTTTCTTTCCTTAACATGACTACATCCTATAATTAAGCAGTAAAGAGTTATTCAGAATATGACCATCTTTTCAACAATGGGATGAAGTACCTTATAGGGGTGTCCCGATTCAACATTTTTATAACCAAAATTCTGATATTGCCCCTTTACGAATTAACCGATTCTATATCGACCCAGTAAGATATTAGCAGTACTCACACATGCTTTTTTTTTTACTTATTTTGTACTGCAGAATGTTAGAAAAGGTTACATCAAGTCGTATTAATAAAACAGAGAACAACAGACAACAACAATAGAAAAGAACAACTGACCCATGTAATATTAACCAATGGAAAACACAAACTTTAAAAAGTAACAAAATATTTCTATCTGGTTGACGATAGCTGAGATTTTAAAGATGGGTTGATGTAATACGATAGTAGTCTTTTGTCTTATATCGGACTTACTGTATATCCTCTATTTGTACCAGAACGAGACATTTTATCAACAAACAGTGTTTCGGTTAGTGAAGTACTAATTTCTAAAAAGGAAATTCTGCACGCAGCAAATTGTGGGAGGGGAATTGAGAGGCAGGAGGTTGTTTTCTTAATCAGTCAAAGATAGCCTATCTATCATGCTAAACTTGCTCTTGCCCTGCCTTTGACAAGGTAAAAACAGAGCAGAGAAGAAAGTAATTTGATGAGTACAGAATAATTTTCTGGTGTACACTAGTGTGCCTTTAGCACATTGGTAAATGGTAAATAATAAAATTATTAGTCGCAAAAAAGTATACCATGGCACAGTGAGGTCAATGTTCTGAACTTTGACTAAAGCAATAACTATTACCCATGGAGCTCAGCGATGCACCAAACATGACCAATTGGGGGCTTTTCTGGGATCGTAACAAATGACTGAAAATAATTTTATTTGTGCTTTCAGTGTTTTACGGTTGAGTGTATTAATTAGTAATTATGACATAATTTATTTTGTGCATTGCATTTACACTGTAGTAAAGTAGAGATGCTCATTAACATTTAGAGATGAGCCACAAAACATATCTGAAATTATTGTGATTCGAATCAAATGTAACGGCCTTCCACAGAGGGAATTTTCTTCCCTCACAGAAGATCTTTGGCTGAACACAGCCAGACGGCAGCTTGCAGAAGCACACAGAGTTGACAACAGCCAAACGTTTTGGCCTGCTATCAAATTACTCAAAGAATTAACATTAATTAGTGGCAAATGTTGTGACCTGCTGCCGGCAACATTTGTCACTGTAACTGACAAATGTGGTGACCCCTATCAGTGTTCAGAAATGGGTAGAAGTGCCTTAAAACTTATCTTTGATTTTGTTGGCCTTATGTGAGTAAATCTATATCCATTAAGCCACTCTTCCCAAATACCCAAATCTCCATCGGGGAGTAGAGGACAGCATCAGATGACCATAACAACATATGGTCATGTTCCAGTGTTACACGCTGATGCACTCCATGGGAAATATGAGATAATCTAATGTCATGGAGCAGTAAAAGGAAGTGGGTCATGTGGGAAATGAAGATTCCACTTAAAGAACTAGACGGTCTTTTTTTCTCTTTACGGTTTTTCAACGGTAGTTATTACCTCCGCCAAGGAGATTATGTTTTTAGTCGAGTTTGTGTGTGTTTGCAGCCATATTTTTGCAACCTTGTGGGGACAATTTCTCAGAAGTATATACATTTTGGGGACTTATACGTACTTGTGGAGACCAACGACTGGTCCCCGTGAGGAGAAGTTCTGTTCTTGGGGTGGGGATAGGTTTAGGACTAAGGTTTGAATAGAGTTTTGTACAGCTTTGGGTTAGGCATGTATTGGTAATGGTTAGGTCACAGAAATTATTAGGAAATGACTGAAAGTCATATGAAAGTCCCCACAAGGATAGTGTGACACGTGTGTTTGTGTGTGTGTGGCCTCATCACATTGAGGACCAGTTGTTGCAAAGTGGGGACATTTTGCTTGTCCTCAAAAGGTATTTTGCTAATGGTTAGGGTGAAGGTGTCAATTGTGTTAAGGGTTAGGGTGAGGTATGCATTAGTAATGGTTAGGTTTAGAGTTGGTTTTAGGGTTAGCACATAGAAAAAGTTGAAAATTACTGAAAATCAATAAAAGGTCAACATATGGTCTTCAGTACATATAACAGAACAAATATGTGTGTGTGTGTGTGTGTGTGTGTGGGTGGGTGTGTGTTTGTCTCTCTGTCGGTCTTTATACAGGATAACTTGAAAAGTTATGGATTTTAATAACATTTTTGCCAAAGGTGCACCTCAGTCTAAGGAACAATCCACTGAATTTTTGTGATGATCCACATCATAATTTGGATAAAGGAATTTTTCTCTAACGATTTAAGCTAGGTACATTTGTTGGAACAAGCAGTTCCCCACTAAACCAGAGGGTGGCAGTGAGTATTGACAAACTCGGTATCGGATCTGCTCTGTTTTGTTGTTGCAAGTCAGAGAGCACTTTGGCTTTATTTACTTTCATGAGTTGGGAAACATGTTTTAAGATGGTTCCACGCAAAAAAGTCCACCTTAAAACCTCATATGTGCAGTCAGTTCATCAGGTTTAAGATCCTGCTAAAATATGCAGTTCTTGTTTGGACCTGCAGACCTCCAGCATACCGAGAAGAGGCAGCATTGCAAAGCCTCAGTTAAAGCTCTCTAAGCAGCCAACCTGTCAGGGAGTTCCCTCTGCTGTTCTTAGTGGCTGAAAGTGAATATTAAGTGTTTTTCAGGTTTGTAGAAAAAACCTCAAATACTTGAATAAACACTCTAATATCTTTAATTGTCAGGTTTGAACATCTTTAGTTAATTTGGGTATCTATACACTATTTAGGTTGTTTTTACAGTCAGTTCAGGGGGTATGTTTATTTAAAGTTTGGTTAATTTCCAGTTGAGTTTATTGAGTGTACCCCTTTTATTAGCCTGCCTTTTCAAGTTTGGTTTGTAAATAATTTTACACAATTTTTGGATAAATAAAAAAATGCACCCTTTTGAAGTAAACACGTGCTTCTTTTACGTCTGACTGCTTGTTCCCTAACAGTTTCACTAAAATTGAGGCAACTTACAACAGTTGACCTCTACACAACAGTGACCTCTACACATAAAAACATCTAACTTATGAATCTAAAATAACATAATGAGAACCCAAGAAAAAAAAATACAAGTAACAGAATCTGCTGCTTGAAAGTGAGCTCTTAATCGGACAGTTAGGTTGTGATTTTTGCAGTAAGCAGGAGCTCAGTGCTACTTTCATCAAAGGACCTTGTCTACATATGATTTTCTTATCTGATCAACTTCATGCTCACAATCAAAGGCTAAGATGACTCTGATATTGCTATTTACTTTTTGCCTATCTGAAATAGTCACATGGATTACACAGTGTTCTTTAGACATAATCCTTCTCCTAAATCCATTTTTTTTTTTGTTATTGCACGATTTTGTATTGTATTGCTGATCAAGAGAAATCATCCTTGTTTTAATTTCATGTCTAAAAATGTAAAAATTTAAATTATTATCTTTGCAGCCCAAGTTCTTCCTTTGCCTTCTTAAAAGATCACCAAATAGTAGCCAAATATCTAGATTTAATAAACTTCTTATTCATAATGCATGCCTTTTGGATTAGTTTTCTGGTTTAAAAAAAGAATAGAAACAGAAAATGTATACATCATTTGGCAGCATTTTTTTTTTTACTTTAACCTTATACACTGTAATGACTGAGATGGACTGGTGACCTGTTGAATAAGCTGGATGGATGGATGGATGGTGTAGTGATGCCAAACCTAAGTGAGAGAATAACTGAATAAATACATTTCTTTAGACAATCCGGTAAAATTACAAACTTAACATCTGCAAACATTAGAAATAATGGTATATAAAACTATGTAATATGTATGATCTAGTGTTTATATCTACAAATGTGTATGAAGAGGTGAAACTTGAGTCATTAAGTATTGTCTTGAAACTTTTCTACTCCCCAAAATTCTTGACTACTTATTACAGTGACATTATTTAATATTTTCGTTTGTAATAATTATTCCCATTATATAGTGGAGGCTAGATTTGATAAAGTCCTTGGAGAAGGAAAATTGAAACAGTGGACGAGTTTTAAATCTTTGCAATGACCCTCTTACTTTGATCAAAAGCTGTAATTATATCATCTCTGCCCTTTTATCGTTCCATTCATCTTCTGCGAGGGACTGCAACCTATCTGACAAATTAGAAAAAAAAAAAAAACTAGGAGCTGGTTGAGTTTTATATGAGTCTGTAAGGTTTATTTCTGGAATTATTTTGAAAAGGCCAAAATGACCTGTTTTTATGCCACAACAGTTGCGCTTCTTTCATCTAATGTTATGATTTTCACTTTGACTTGAGCCGTTATCTTGTTGCGGCTTTGTATTGTTTTCTATGTTTTCATTGCAATGTTCTGCTGCCTTGGTTATATGCATTTATATTTCAAAGGTTAACCTTTTGACAGGCAGTTAAAAAAACATATGAAGAAAAAAGTGCTATCAAACAATTATCTACAGTAGTAATTCAATTCTGTTTCTAAATTTAAAACACCTAAATGGCTACTGCATAACAGAAATGAGTTAGACTGGATGATTTAGTGATCCAGAATAAAGAGACTCGTAAAAGTCGATCTAAAACTACTGAGAACAGTTTCTCAGCTCACAGCAATTGCTGTATTGTTTGTTGTCGCTTTCTACCAACACATCTCAAGACAAAAAATGCCAGAGTTTTTCCATTGATTTTCTTTGAAAAATTGATGCATTTCCTCCCATTTTCCTTTGAATTAATGATCCAGGTCCTCTTTCACTTCACAGCAGAGATTCTGGCACATCAAAGCAGGAAAATGGCAGGTGTATTTCATTTAGCTGAGCCTGGTCCAGGATACAGTGTGCTATATGTTTGCTTGCTGGAGGTGCTTCCCTAAGAGAAAATAACCATTTATAACATTGTGAAAAAACAAATAATCTACAAAACATAGACAGGAGATTGATTGTGCGAAGAAAGCTGTTCCAACTGCAACACAAAAACAAGAGTGAAATAATAACAGGATTAAAAAGAAAAAATCTTTTTAAACAACACTATAATATATTGTAAGGCTGTTGATATTGTTTGAACTAATGTGAGGCTATCTGACCCAGCTACTTTTGCTTAGCAAAACCTCTTAAAGATTCAGTCCGATTTATCCACTTTAATGCTACATGTCACATGTACACATTTTTTTTTAATTTACCACTAATACTCGTCATTTTCACTTTTGTAAATTTGACACATCAAAGTATTTTAAATGTAGTTTGGTCTAGTTGAGGTTTTTGATTAATTTAGCTGTTAAAAGTACTTGCAGATATCGACACATCATGTCAAGGCACTTTACAGAAACAAATCAAGTCAAATCATATGGACAGAAATGTGTGGAGTGAATTTTGTCCCATTATTTTTGCAAGCAAAAAATGTGTTTTGTACAGGAGAATTTCAAAAAAATAAGTTTTATAAATAGAAATTTGAAAAAATAAATGCATCAAGAAAATTTCTGTTGCAAAACATTTTTTGTGTAACTATTTCATTTCATTTCATTTGTACATTATTTGTTTCAAACTTCTCTTTTTCATGTTGAGTTGTACGAATTGCTTTCTTTTCAAATGATGTTTTATTGATCACATTCTTTTCCTTTCACTTCTGGGACGACCTCTCTTCTGAGTGAGGAGCAAAATCATATTTCAATTGGTCAGTTTGGATGTTAGAGATAACATTTTAATTTTTATTGGTAAATGTGCACGTCAGGAGCAAGTGTTAGTTATATTTGGCTTGAAGTGAACAGAATGGGATCTGTGAAACTCATTATGAAGAGTGCCATTCTAAAAATTCAAGTTAAAAAAGAAAAATTTGAAAAAAATAAAACGAGAAAATATAAAATCTGTAATAGAAAAAAATTAAAGTGAAAAAAACAAAAAAGATTTAACTCACTTGAACAAGCGCGATACTCTGTTAGTTAAGATGGGTTGTGTGCATACTGCGTAGGTGGGGAGACGGTTCCTGAGAACAGAAATGAACAAAATGGCCGGCGGAAGAATCAACGGCCGGCGGAAGAATCCACTACGGACCACAGAGGGAAGGTGAGACGGCGTTCTGGAAGTCGGTGTGAGCAGATGTTTCACCTTTCCCTCTCTGGTCCGTAGTGGATCCTTCCACCATCCTTGCAAATTGCTTTCAACATGCTGAACAGTTCAAAGTTGTTTATAAAAGTAAAGTATTAGGCCATTATCAGTGATGGAAAAAATGTACTAGCCCTACATACTGTATATATTTTTAAACACAACTATAGGGCCTGCTTAGGCTCGTGACACAGTTCCTCATCTCAGCTGTTATAAACAAGTAGATGAGTTTTTTTTATCACAATGGAAGATAGTGAAAATAATGTTGACAAAAGACAAAGTGTAGAATACTCTTGTGGGTAGCTTTTAAAAAAGCTGTTTTCATTTAGCCCTAGAAGAACCGTTTTGTGGTCCTATTCCTCCAGCTGACCCCCGGGTCTGCCGCAGCCCCACAGCTGTACAGCTCTGGTTCACTGTCTGACCGGTAAGCTTCTCCGATCGACCACGGTTATCCGTCGGTTTCCCTCTGCTAGCAACAGCAAACTGCCGCCTCTCCCCTGCTTTTTCTGGCCTTGAAATTGACTATATGCAGCCAGCAAAAGCACTTCCAACGGCCAGGATACAGGATCTACTACAGACAAGAGAGGGAAGGTGAGACAGCATTCACTGATTTCCTGCTGTTCCCGTCTGAGTTCCAGAACGACGTCCCCTCCTTTTCTCTGCTGTCTGTAGTGGATCCTTCCACCTTCTGTCGATGAGCCCTGTAGTTTATTTCTGTTCCCAGAAACAGAAAGTGGAGTCATAGTGGCCAGAAAAATAGTCACAATTGATATCTTTTCTAATTGAAATATTCTTTTAAGGTACAAAACATTAGTGTTTTACAGGACAATATTTTCACAACAAAATGTAATTATTAGGTAACAAAATACTTAAATTCAGTGAGATGTACAACAGGCTGGGTTCATTCTTTTGATCACAATATTCAGTTAAATCAAACTGGAAAGGACCTTCCATTACAGAGCCACTTTATTAATCAAATCAGCATCAGTGAATTCAGAGCGGGGGCTCTCGGTCTTATAAAACCATTATGGTCAATAACCTAAGGGTAAATTTAGCCTTCATGTATATAATTATCCCCACCTCAGCCCCATTCTCCCCCCTTTGCTCTCGCCTGCCACATGATCCTTTTTGTGTCTTGGTACTGGGCTAATTTTTGCACTTGGATATAACTTTTGCTCACAGATGAACGCTCCTCGTTTGCATAATCTGGTTTCCAGGGCTACAGTTGTGGAGCTCTGGCAATAAGAGACGGTACACAGAGTAAACACCCATAGATATGTGTCGCAAATTAAGTGTCCTGTGATTTCACAGCCATTTAAAGGCAATGAACTTTTCTTTACCAGATCGCTTTAGATTAGATACAGTGTATGATCAGTCCCTGAGATGAATTTTAAAGTATTATGGTGCAGCTTTGAGAGGAATCTGATTGTGTAACCTACTGCAGCATCCCATATATTGTTCAAGCTAACAGACTACAGTGGAACTGGAAGAAGCCTCTAAAGTCGAAGGGTTAAAGCAGAAATCAGTAAGTTAAGAAGGAGCACATAGCTGCCAGTTGACATCTCTACCCTGCTGGCTGATGTCCCTTTGACCCAGGATTGATCCACTGCCGTCCAGTTAACTCCAAGGCCCTTAACCTTTCTTTGCAGCTCCCCCAGAGCTGAGGTGATCCTTGAGGATACGAAGGACCAAATACAATCTTTATAAAGGCATTTTAACCCCATGTTCATGGGAGGGTTTTTTCTTTATCTGTTGAGAGTGGCCAAATATATTCCTTATGTTTTATTAAACCTATACAAAACATAGGATAATGTGTGAAAACATTCTTTAGTATATACTGACATATTTTTTTTCTGTTCAATGCTAAGTTGCTAATGCTAAATTTCAGTGATTTATTGATGGGCAGCACGGTGGGGCCGCGTGTAGCGCTGCTGCCCCTCTGGACCGAATAAATCACAGTGGTATACTGGACTCAGCCCACCACTAGATCACAAACAATTCATCTAAAGCATTGATTTCCAAATTTGGGAGTTGAATGTTGTGACTTTTTTTTGGTGAGAAGAAAAAAGTTTAGGAACCTCTGAGCTCAACTGTTTCATAGCAGCTTTGGCTCGGGTTGCATTCCTGTTAGAAAGTGAACCTCCATTCCGTTCTTAAGTCCTTTGTAATTTCTAAATTTCTTTCAGGATTTGTTTCCTAGATTCAGCTTAATCCATTTTCACGTTAACTGTGTTATGTACAGCAACACTGTATAAGCGAGTCACATGGCACAGCCGGAAAAGCCGTACATCCCTCATTGTCCCTTTTTTTTAAGCTCTGGTCAACCCAGAGCTAAAGAAAGGGGGGTCATGACCCCACTTAGGGATTTCAGTCCTCCAGTGTGATGTCTTGAGACTCACAAGACAAAAACTTAACAATCAATATTTATGTTAAAGGGCTTAAAGTAATAAAAGCATCACTTAAAAAATTTAGAAAATCAACCACCATCGATGTGTATGCTGTTTTTAATTTTATTACAACTATGGGCAGTTGATTGTGTACAAACATCTAGGAACTCAACACTGTTACCATTTTATGGGTCATGGGTTTGCCCCTGGGGGCAAATTTCTTTACTAGGGGACATAAGACGAGAATAGAGTTCATTATTGACTAATTGGAAGGTTCTGGAAATAATTATTAATGGAAGTTTACTACAACATGTGTAAATACTTAAACATAAAGATGCCTGCATAAATAAGTTGTCAACTTCATGGGAACAAATGAGGTTTTTGTGTACACACCATACCTCCTTTATCACCATCTCAGTTCTTGGGAATTGTATGTTAGTGATCTTGTCTGCCAGACCAAAAATATAATTACCACCTCCACAGTACAAATTGCTGAGCTATCTCTGTAGAAACAAGGTAGATTCAGAAAAAAGACAAAAGCCTACACAATAAATAATAAAAGATGGTTTTGAGTCATGCGGCATAGGACACTCTAAATACCTAATGTGATGTCACTGATGTGCGAAATGTAGAACATTTGAGTTTTGTTTGTCTTTCAACATTCTTTGAACAACTTTCTTGTTTGAAATCCTACAGACGACATACATTCTATATTTCTCAGCTTTGTTTTTAAAGTTACAGTTGTCACTGGATGAAACGAAAATAAAAAAAAAAAAAACACTGGTTTGTATCTTTAAAAGAAAGAAGATTTGAGCTGATGATGATTGGATCAATATAACTAAAAATAAACTATAAGTAGAGTGAATAATACCCTCCAAAGTGGCCTTTCATGCAGCATTTCGTCCGCCTTTCATGTGAGCGATGTTCAGGCAGCAGCACATTTCACACAGAGAATCAGATTATTCAAATTTTACAATCAACAAACTGCTTCAATTGTTGTTTCATAAGGGAAAAAAAATTAGCAAAAAAATAACAACTTAAAAGCTTAAAGCAGATGCCACATGGAGGAATAAACACCGTCAACAGCTCTGTGTCGCTATTTTATATTTCACTCCTGCACCCTCACATCGCTGTGTCTCCACGCAGCCCACAGACATTTGCCTTCCCACAACAGCTGTGTAAAATAACAAAAACACAAATATTTTTGTTTCATATCACACCTCTCTCTCACCTTCACAGCAAAAAAAAAATTAAACAAAAGGAAAACAACAAGAAACTTGTCACCCAGTTTAGCATCCTATACATTCTAGAACATTTCAACCTTGTGGGTGAGACATTTTTTTTTTTTTTGCTTTTGTGCCAAGACTTATAGGACAGCAATGCAATCAATTTCATAACAGTCCATTTAATGCATATAGACAGCCAAAAGATAGCTTGATGGCTCGGAGGAGGCTGGAAAATATAGCCTCGACAGACAGTACATAAAATCCTGCCTCTAAGTACCTCTAAAGCTTACTAATTAATATATTATGTGTCATTTGTTCAATGCTTAGAAAAATGAAAATGTTAAAAGCGTAAGTCACAGGTTTATTATGGGCTGTCTGCAGGGAACATTGTCTCCCAACTCAGCAACTCCTGTTGATCACTTTCAGAAATATGACACTAACCTTACATTAAATCCTAAAGATGAAGAAAACCTAAAATTTTCCTGCATTTTCTCACAGAACAAACCACAGTTTCTGCGAACATTAAAAGGAAGGTGATGCATGGTTTCCAAAACGGTGTCATTCGTTTGCATTTAGTTTCTTTTACCTGGATATAAGTAAAATTCTGTCCAACCAAATGTTTGCAGTTATTCATTTTAGGTAATGGGAGTATTTACAAGTTCATATAGGGTCTCAGAAAGCATGTATAAGAATGAGGAAGAATCTAATGTTTTGGTCTACGTAGAAATACTACATTTTAAAGAAAAACCAACTGTGCATATTTGTCCAAGCACTAATCCACACAGTGACACATCATAGTGCAGCTTTGGGGTTAAATTCCTTCAAGAAGTACACTGGAGCTTATGAGAGTCAATGGGAAATGCACAGGGCTAAATACAGAGAAAATAACCTGATGGATAATCTGTTAAGGTGCGTTCACACTGAGTGCAAATGTAGCGACAGGTTTATAGGTCATCCCAAGGTAAAGGTGCAATCAGGAGCACATTAAACGTCTTTAATACAAATGATTCATTTCCGGTGATGAAAAACACATGAACTGGGTATACAGATCGAAGTGGAAATGTGAACACATGAACAGAGAAAAGCAAACTTTCCCTGAAGTACAACAATCTTTTCTGTCAATTCCCATTAATTGGCACAAAACCAACACATGGAAGAGCAGAATCTTCACACAATGTTATAACACACAATGTGTCACTAATGTTACACACCTCCTGTAAAGTTAGGGCAATTCAATTCAATATAGTTTATTCATATAATGTAAAATCATATGTCATCTCAAGGCACTTAAGAGACACAATTCAATTAGATCACACAGTCAGATTGCTTAAAAGTTTTCTATCTAAGGAAAACCAGCTGATTGCATTGACTCATTGGTTCGACAGCAATCCCTCACACCAAGCATGCATGTAGCGACAGCAGAGAGGAAAACTCCAACAAAACCAGGCTCAGTGTGAGAGGGTATCTGCCGAGGCCGACTGGGGGAGGAGACAGAAGCAGAAACACAGAAAGAAGCAGAGATATAAAAGGTAGCTGTCAGCTTCACAGGTGGCCCAGTGGCAGACGAGCTCCAACATTCATAAACACAAATGCTGATGGAGCAGCCCAGCTTACATTTCTATTGTGATGTTCACAATGCATCTCAAGTCCTTGTCTACCAATTCAGATGGTGCCACAGCCAAACAGAGAGAGTATAAAGTTACATGTTAAACTAAAAAATACGGCAGAATGGGAAAATAGAGAAAGAATGACGCAAAATTATGAAAAGTGGTCCCTATGTCCTCCAGAAGTCTAAGCCTATTGCAGCATAACTATAAAAATAGCTCAAGACAACCTGAGCCACTCCAACTATGAGGTTTTTAAGGGCAGCCAGAGAACATAAGGCCTGTCTGTACTGAGACAACCATAAAAACATCATTAGTTAGCTCTTCTCTTTTTATCCTGTCTAGCTAGAATGTGCGAATTTAAAATACACTGTATAATGGTCATTGAAGTATCTTATAGTTAAATACACTTACCTGCCAAAAAACAAAATTAAATCTAGCCAAAGAAGAACTAGGCCATGTGAACTAAGCCACTTCTTAGGGCCATGAGATGCTCAGTGGCCTCGCAGAACAACTTTAGTTGTACCGAAGACCATTGATGTCAAATCTTGAAACTGAAAATACTGTTAGGTTTGGTTTAATGGTTTCAACATCGAAAAAATAAAATATATATGTTGTTTCTTTTCAGATTTGAAGAATTTCTCAACTTATCTTTGGAAAAACATAATCTATTTTTTATTAATGTTTTACCATTAAAAACTGTCTGTACAAGTTTAATGTTGTCTTTGAGTTTGCTTTATTCATAAATATATTTACAAAAAATATAAAGAATTTTCCATGATTTTTAAAGGTTAGCCAGTTAGACTGAGCTTGCTATCCCAAATTGACATCATCCCAAATGCAAGAATGCTCCACCTAAACAGAAATGCAAGTCAGTGAAAACAAAGCTCAGAAAAAGTCAGCATAGTTTTAAGAGCCACACAGTGAAGTACAATGTAAGGGGAGCCATTTATTGAGGCATATTGCCTGATGAACAAATATTGAGGCGATTAGGTCAGTAAAGTTTTCTTAAAGCAACAACAATGAACACAGTAATCTTGGCTTTGAGTGACATGTACAGTTACAATAGGGGATGTGTGAATATATTACACAAATGAGAGAGGGGTGAAAAGGAAGCATGTTTTTATCATATATAGAATCAGGTTGTGTATGAATATCTAAAGCCAATGTCAGCATGTTGCCTTCGATACAGTTTATTATTACATGTGTTCATAATTTATATCAAGCAATTTAAGCTTTTTGTCTAGCTAACCATAAGCAAACAAGCTTATTATAACATAAGACTGAAGAATTATTTGTAACCTTAGTACAGAAGAACAATCATGCTCTCATGAGCTGCTTCTGTCAAAATCTTTTACATTTCCCAAGAGTCCTTTTTAGTCTTGTAAATAGAATTTACTATATTTATTCTCTAAATACTTTGGGTATTTTGTAGATTAACTGCATGTTCCCCAAAGACAACATTTAGGCCTTTTCATACATTTTTTAAACATAATAGCCTTGATACTTTGCCTTTCTGATGTAATGTTATCAGATTCTACTCCTGCATCTGTGGCCGTTTCACTTTGGAACAAATGGAGATCACTGAGTGACAGGTGGCATCATGTCAGTTCCTCCAAATCTGTAAAATAACATTGTTACTGGTGGTCATTTCTGAAAAAGGGCGCCAAATTATTTTTTTAAGGCCCAACAAGACCTTTGGCTGACCACAAGCCAAAGAGTAGGAGATAATATTTTATACAAACATCCAGTTAATTGTATTGTTCCTATTTATTTCCTAATATACAGCAATTAAGCTTGGTGGACATATACTGCAAAGTCAACTGTATACTATATATGTGGCAAGCTGATGTATTAAGGTATTAATATTGTGGAGTGATGCTCATATTTTATATCTTTTTTCCCCAAAAAAGATTTTATTTACTTTTCTCTTTCACTTCATTTTTTGCTGTTCATATCTCACATTATCTGGTTAAAAAATATATAGATACATAAATTCAGGAGGAGGTTGCCAATTCATAGTCACCTTAAAGCAGAACAAAACAATATATTTCCAAAACTCACTACGAACAGTTATCAATTAATTGTGATAGTGCAACATGTCAACTGATAAATCCTTCAGTCTGACATATTGAATTAAAGTATCACTTTAAACAATCCTGATAATTAGACAGCTGTTGGAAAGGTTAAAAGGATTTCAGTCATTCTTGAATTCTTGTTAATACTCTTTGTGTGCTGCTAGCTTTAGAAATGTAAATGATATTTGTGACATCAAAGATTTATTTACGTCCACCAACAGACTGAGAGCAAAAAATGAGTCAAACCATCTGCAACGTGCTGACAAAAAAAGTTGTCACTTCCTTGGTGATGAAAGAAAAAACAAGATAGCATTCTGACAAGAGACTTGGTGACAAATGGAAGAGGCAAAAATAAATAAGTGAATGAATAAATATAGATATAGTTCTCGTATGAGGAGGAGGGGGCGACCGGGTTATCTCAACGACAAGATGACGCTAAATACTAAATAGTGGCGATCAATCATTTATTTCTTCCCCCAAAAAAAATGTACCAAAAAAAACAATAAATCAGAAACATCCTGTGTTTGGTGCAGCAGGTTAACAGATCCCTTAACTCCATGTCTAATCCTTCATTGTGAGAGACGTCCACAGTAGGAAGCTGACCTCAAACAGTCCCCGGTTGGTGAATGTGTTATATTACATTAATAACACCTCCTTCCTGCGGGTGATTGGGAACGTGACAACATTCCTGTCCCAGGTTGAACACCTGGAGCAGCTCCTGTCTGGATCTGAGTGGCTCAGCAGGAGGAAGTAGAGCAGCAGGTGTTTGGATCAGCACCATGACACAAGCAGACAGCCTGGTGGCTCAACTTAAGCTTCACTAAGTTTCCATAAAAATTTCAAGGTCGAGGTTTAGTTTGATAATTCCACCTGTGTACCTATTAAATAATCAATATCCAGAAATAAGTATTTATATATGGACCAAAATCACGCCTGAACAATGCAGGCGACCAGTTTCTCCATACAGGAGGCGTCTTGAAGCTGTCATTGCTAACAAAGGCTTTTGTACAAATTATAAGTTTCAGTAAGTGTGTTCAATACTTTTTCCCTGTGCTATTTCACAATATTAATCATAACTTATTTTGTGGACATCTATGGTTAGTTTCTTTGCATATGTGAATTGCATGGACTGTTACCGACATCTGGTGAAAATGTCACGTCAATAGCACCTCTAGAAATATATTTACTGAGAAAAATGGTGGTGTTTTCAATACTTATGTTACTGTCTGTCTGTCTGTTGTATATGTATTTGTTAAAGTAATGTTCAATGTATTGTCTGGATGTTTTTACTAAAAATAGTATAATAAGTAATACAGCAATCTTCCAGTCCAACAAGCAAGTAATAAAGCAGGTTTCTTCAGTCCAACCTTACTGTGATGTTTATTTTGCGTCTCACTCATTGTCTACCTCTAATCTACATAAATAATTTTGTTGTACTTTAGTTTTTAAAGTTTTTCGTTTTAAATTTATCTCTGTGAATAAAATTGTTTGGGGGTGCAGTTGGTAAATTGGCCAAATGCTCCTTTGTACCTTTGATGTAACTGGAAGTTCTTCCAGTTTGTATACCACTGTAAACAAAGAAACGTTGTGTTTTGTTCTACTTTGTATAAATTCCATTTTGTAAATTTGTTTCAGGATACGTGTTTCATTTTTCTCTGAAACAAAAATATCTAACTGCCTGTTTTTTATAGCTGGACATTTTCAGGATAATGATTGCTTCTTTATGAGCTTCTGAAATTATTTCTGTGTAATAATATGGTCTCAAGTGTACAAAAAACAACAGGCAGATCATGTATTGTGTAAAGTCTGAACTAAACTGGAAAAGCTGTGATGAAGCATGTTTGTCAGCAAACTACCAATTTCAAGAATGTTACCTTCCCTTAAATCTGGCTGAAACAGCAAGGGTTTGCTTAGTTAATTTTACACTTTACGTATGTAACAAGGAAAATGTGGATTCAGTTGATTTTTTTAATGCCCTTAAAGCTAGACTGAATAATTTTAGACCTTATTCAGACTGTTATTTTAAATTCATCAACAGTTGACCTGATATTTGTTTCCAAATAAATATATAGAATTTCAATGCTGTTTTTCTTCTATTTTTCTATTTCTTTGTGCAGGACTAGATGTGTCAATAGATAAATAAACACATGGATAAAATATCCTAAAGGAGGCTGAAGTGATTGTAATTCCTCCCCAAGGCGTGTTTCTAATCACCCTCAGTTCAGTGTTTGAGCTGATGCCAATGGATGCAGGCGTGAGTGTGTTGTTATTGGCTCTGAACTGTTATAGGTAAATCAAGAGTGGGGTATTGACATTCTGCAGCTTACCTCTGCTGGGAATTAGAAAGCGCCCCAGCGGGGCTTTCCATCAACAACTTAATGGAGACAGAAGCAGAGTTTCTTTTACCTCCCTGCAGCTTCGTAGCCTGTTGACTCAAAGGAAGGTAAATTGCCTGCATCCAAAGACTTTTATGAAGCCAATATTTCAGGCACGTCATTTCTTCACAACTCATCTGTTTGTTTGTTTTTTTTTACAATATTTTCTACTCTTTGTTTGAAGCCTGAGGCATTTAGTACCCACCAAACTATACCATATCTGTTGATGTTGCACATAAACTGCTATAGAAACACAGTTAGTCCATCCTAACGTCACAAAACAACTCTCTGCTTGAGAGATAAGCCATGCCGATAGTTATTGTGCACATTAATCTGGTTTTATCCATCTGCTCACTAATCAGTTTGTCAGGCTCAGCTAGTGTTTTTATTCCAGACAGAGCAGAGCCCCCAGTATACCATCGCAGTGTTTATTCTCATTCTTGGCTCGAAGAACCTTACCAGAGGCGACACAAAAGAAGAGAAGGCTGAGTTGAAAGGGGATTTGCAGAATGTGTAGTTGTTGTGAGGTTGAATCAGCGTCGCTGAGACCGTGAGGCCGTGCCAAAAAGAAAGCGTGATGAGATGGAGCAGAAGTGAAATTGATTAGTCTGCTGTCAAATTCAGAAAATCTAAGCATTTTTTTTCGCTGTTTAATGCCTTTTTATTCATATCAGAGCTAATTCTAAACTTTTTAATAATTTTATTTGCTCTGATTGTAAACTGCACCCTTTAGCTTGTATAAATAAGAACACATATTTACACATGATTATAACACTGAGTTGGTTTTTTTAGTCCCCAAAATGTCAAGTTTAAATTAAATGAATGAATGTATTTTATAAATTGCCTATGTTGGGATCCGGAGCCTGCCGCTCCATCTTTCCTCCAGCAGAGTGCGCCGTGGGTCCCCTGGGCTGGAGCCCTCTGCACACCTGAGGGCGATCAGCTCATCTGAGGAGATCCACTACATAAGCTGCTTCCAGTTCCTGCTTCGACGCCGCAGTGTTAACTCGCCAACCTGGTTCGGTTAC
>JAUZNJ010037324.1:0-11496 GCA_034780135.1 Jordanella pulchra | reverse complement strand
CTGTCTGTCTGTCTATCTATCTATCTATCTATCTATCTATCTATCTATCTATCTATCTATCTATCTATCTATCTAATTAGCAACTTGGCATAAAATATTCCCCACTTCTAAAACTGACACCAGAACCATGACAATAGAGCTAGACATAAAGCATTGCCTTTAAGAGCTTCACAGTCACAAAGTCAATCAATTATTCAATCCTGCTTACCAGCTGCTTACTTTATCTGGTACAATGTGGGCCAGCTGCAGCTCCGGACACTGAGTCCTGGTTCATTCCTGTGCAACAGTCAGTATAAAGTACATATTTAATGTAGCATACAGTACCTACAGTTTATGTCAATAACAAGCTACTGAATACTGAAAAAAAATTCAACAGACCGCTGGAGACCCTAATCACCAGTCACTCTCACTCTGCTACATTATACAAGTCTATTACTTATAAATTTTGGATTACACGCTATTATTATTGAAACCTTTGACATTGTGAGTTCTTTATGTTTCTTTTTCCATTCACAGTTCTTACATCTAGCCTATCATTTTATTTGGCTGTCACACATTCCTGCAGGGCGGCTTAGCTACTGCTGCCAACATCTTTGTGTTGTCCTGTAGATGATATTAGGGGCCTTGTCTTTCAGTGCATAACCCTCTAACCCTCTGACGCGTTGTGAGACAGACTTCTCTTCTCTCCCACACTAAAAGTCATGTACCAGAGCTGGTTTTCAGGAATCTGAGGAAGAGAATAGATCTACTCTCCTCTGCATTGACTATCTATAATCAATTCACAGATAATTTACCAAGAAGTTAGTTTTCATTCACTATGTGAATATTTTCAAATTCCTCCTCTTTTGAGTATAGGAGAGCTGATAAAACTCTGTAAACTACCATAACTCTCGAAAGAACTTGGCCTCTTGCTCTTCAACTTGAAAAATTAAATAATTACTGCCACTTTCATAATAACAGTGCTTGAATAATCATTTTTTTCCCAAGACACTTTGCAAATGCCACTATTATACACTGTTTTGTGGTTAAGCAGTTACTCAATTATAGATTTTGTTATTAAGTAAGGGCAAATAGACGTGATGAAGGAAAGGCTCACATTGATTAGAAACTCAAAGAATGTTTTTGAAAAAGATCCCCAACCATATAAAGACATTATATATAGATTTCTTTTTTGATCTGGAAAATAAAATATAAAATGAAAAATATTTGGCCTTTTGCTTTACTTTAGCTTGGACCTAGTTTTTGTTTAGCCATATATCACTGTGCTGCCACCCCACACAGTGAACTGTAGTCACACAAAAACCTTAGTTTTTTTTTTAGTTTTTCTTTTTTTACAATTTTCTTACTAATTGAAGGAAACAAAATCATTTACATTTTTTTTGCTCTACATGAAAAATGTAAAATGATGGAATATTAGGACAAGTCTTTGGTAGCTCTTTTTTTATATAAGAATATTTGGTAAAGCACCAGAACTAAGAATTACTTCTCTACTACTTTGATATGTAATGCAAAGAAAATTAAGACATATTTAAAGTTGTTTGTATTTCTTTATAATTTGTTTCCTTTAAGTTTTTTTGAAGAGAAGCAGGTAAAATTGTATTTAGTATTATTAATTCATCGATTTTATTAAAAAAGCATTTTTATTATTAAATATTCTCATTGTAAAGTTCACCTCAACCCTTATTACTATAGATGATTCCAAAAAACATTTCAAACAAAAAAATATAATGAGAAAAGGTTAAGAGAAAATTCCATCAATCAAAACAAATATTGTGATATTTTATTCCATGTCATATATCAGGAAACTTTTATGACATTTCTCATAAACTGTAGCTACTTGTTGAGTTGGAAATTGCACGAGAGGATTTGGTACTGGTGTTTCACACAGTGGTAGCCACCATTTTACACAATGACTGAAACTCATACAAAAACACGTTCTTTATTTGGTGGGTTAGTCACAATTTATCATCTTTACATTTTTGTATTTTGTGATTTTTGTTTAAAACTAAACCCTAATTTATTGTAGTTTAAAAGTGCTGTCAAATATGAACAACTTTTATTTTTAGAATTCAATTAAGCTCAGTTTAAAGTTTAACCTTTCTTGAAAGTAATAATTATATCAATACACTTTAGTGGATAATTAGTAAAAATATTTTTGTAATATACATTTCAACCATTATTATTTTTATTTTGTCTTTATTTAAGCAGGAAACAACGTCACTGAAAGTGAACATATCAAGTTAATCCCATTCAAATCCAATCAAACATACTCCTGTAGCTACATCCAGATTTAGATGATCATAAATGGCATTTAGCAAATATTTTTCCTTTTTTTTTATATAAAAAGGAGCAGATGAAATTGATTTCTACACAGTTTTTATTTAAATGTAATTTCTTTATAGTTTGTAAGTTTATCTCATAATTTCAGTTGCTTATAAATATTTTTCCAGGTTATTTTTTTTTCTCTAAAAATTACTAAAAAGTAAAAAGAACTTAAGTCATACAAATAAACTAAATCTATTTTCTCTTTAGTTTTACAAGAAAAATCAATTTCCCTTTAATTACCTTTTGTTTGTCCTACAAAACGATTGAGAACTTGAAACTTGTGCAACTTGAAACTGTAACGTTTACCCTTATGCTATTGGCTGTATTTAATACCAGCAGGTTGTTTAGAGTATTTTGTTGTTTCAAAGAAAGGAGGTTTTTGTCACAGAACAAATCAGTGTGGCTGCCAGCGTACACCGTAAAACAGTGCAATACAAAAACTCCTTCCTCTACACTGACTAATACATCTTTTACTTGAAGTAATACATTATGACAAATATTAGGATAAAAAAATAAATAAATAGCCAATTAGCAAGAAGAAGCATCCTTTGTAAAGTGACAGTTTCCTTTTCTCATGCTTTCTGTGACAGGAAGTTTTTGTCACAGAGCAAATCATTGTGGCTGTTATAATGCACTGTGACACAAGCTTGGACAAAAACACCCCACTGTACAATGGCTCTATTCTGAATATGAGTTTTGAGTTTAAAGAGTTTAAACTTTTGTTGTTATTTGGATGTTGGTACACAAACAGCAAAAAAAGTGCTCTAATAAGGCGATATAATCTTATCCTGTTTTGTTTTCTGGACTGGATTTTTAGACATTTTTATTGTATTTAAATAAGATATAGGTGAAGAAAATAAATAAATAAGATATAGGTGTACGTTGTATATGCCTTTGTAACGAAAGCCTGTATAAAGGTTTAGAGAATACATTGTATTTTTTAATCTAATGTACTACAGCAGGTTAGTTATGGTCAAATGTTTCCCCTATCAAGTATAAAATTACATTGTTACAAAAATAAGTAATTATTATTAAGTTGGTCATATTCTTTTAAACAACTATTACATTTGTTAAACTACTTAATTGACAATATAATCAGTTGTGACATCTGTGTCTTTGATATATGGGACCCATATTCAAACTCCATTTTATTTGAGGAAAGACACTTGAAATAAAAAACTTTGCTGCCTTGTGTTGATTTGCTGTGGTGATTCCCGATTGAGGGAGCATCCAACATGACTTATTAAACATGTTTTCATACATTGTTGTTGTTTTTTGTTTGTTGATTTGTTTGTTTTTTCACCCTCAAAATGTAATTTGGACCTATGCTCATTTTTAAGTTTGTTTAACTCAGTCACTTTTATGGTATGTATAACATCATTTGATCAGAACTAATTACCTTAAAAATCTCATATTATTTATTTCTTAGGGTGCAGTAGATTTTTGTTATAGGATCTATCACTGTGGCCGCTACCGTAATATACACTGCAGTCTGGCTCAGTACAAAAACTTCTCTCTTCTTTTTTTAGACAACTCTTTTTCTTTATCAAGAAAAAATGCAGTGTTTGATTCTTTAATGTGAAAATCAGAGCTACCTTCTGTTTCAAATAAATGTGGTCAAAAGTATGTTTTTTTTTGTAAATGGTAATCAAATTGAATCAAATGAATTTTATTATCACTAGTTGCTTACGATCTTTGATATCGCAAAAAAAAACGGGACCGGCTATCATTAGGTTCTTAAAGTTAATCTCTCAAACTTGTCAAATGATATATTTTCCAGGTCCTGTAGACACAATTATTGAAAAGGGAAAATGAAAAGGAAATAAGAGAAATAAAACAGGAATATCATGTTCTCAAGACATAGTGAAAATCTGACTCATCTTACTACATCTGACCGTAAAATATAAAAAAAATATGTAGTACATCTAAGGGTAATTCGTGCTCTCTGTTAATGCCAGAATTTATTGCTGCTTCCCTCAACGTATTCTCTTACACCATTTCTAATTGCTTAAGTAATGGACTTAACTTAATTTTGTAGCACACAAAACAAATCAGAAGTTGTGTAAATGTTAAGTTTAATTGAAATATTTACATTGCTGTTGATCTAGCAAGAGCAACCTCACCTCCCTTTTATGGTCAATAGATTTTGTAGTCTATGTGCAGAAAGGTATTCATACAGCAACCCCCAAACCATAGATTTATTCTATTTATATTATTTGAATTGTTCCCTGATGCTGTTATTTATTTGTATGCCATTACAGAGTGTTGTGTTACAGTAGATGTTCTGTAAAGCAGAAATAATAAAGCAAGTCTCTCAACCCCAAGCACCTACCGTTATTTGTTACCTATTTTAAATGTGGTAAAATTATCAGGGAAGTTTTCCACAAATCATGACTTACTTCTGAAACTTAGAGAGTCACTGTCATAAACTAGATCTTATCTTTTTTATTATTCATTTCTGTCTGGTCAATAGTTCAGTTTTTGCAAACTTTTACCTCATTATTCAGCACATTGCTAGAGGGCAGTTTAAAAACTCACTCCAGCCTGGTTCTGTGTCTGAGTCAGAGCTGATAGAGTTTTTGGAATTTCAGTCACCGATGTCAGCTTGAAAATAGATGTGGAAGACCCTGCTGTGGTGAAGAAAGTATCCTGTGTTTCATAAGAAAAACGATTTTCAACCACAATTGCGGAAAGTGTGCAAACAGCTTTCATTTTTAGCACACATCAATATGTATTAGATCAAGAAAAGATTTACATTTTTGATGATAACTGGAAATTTACTCTCTAGCTGGATTTGAATGTACAAGATGACATGTAAATGTTTTTATTTGGCTGCCTTATTAAGCACATTTCAAAGTGGTGTTTACAAGCATTTTAAAAATCTAGACATATTTAGTCTTTAAATTCTAAGGGTTTAGTTTATACATTTTCTGTATTTAAAACATGAACAGAGTTACATTTCTTAAAGCTATGACTTTACATGGGTTTATGTATTGATATTTATCACTGTGGCCGCTAACCCACACAGTGACTTATGCCGATTCAGAAACCTTAAGAAATATGTCACTGTTCAGTTCCAATGTGTAATCCCTTTCCTTTGGAAAGAAATTTCAACTATCCATGGTAAATAGCTGATTGGCTGGTTCTTGTAGATTTACAGCAATGTTAGTTAATCCTGTACCTGTTAAATAAATTAATTCATTCCGATTCATTGCTAGTTTTGGTTTTCTTTCTCTGATGATATAAATAGGACCATCTTGAGTTTTACATTACAAAGTTACTTGCATTAGTTTAAATGATGTAAAAGGGAAGATTAGAAAAACCCAATTTGTATACATTTATTATGAAAAAGATTGTAATACATATAGTTTTTTTGGTAAAAGAAAAAAAAAGTAAATACTTTTTAATGCTTTTTTAAATAAAAAAATCTGAGATTATAAAAACTATTTAGGCTTCTTATTGGATTTGAATTTGCAAATTTTGTTGTATTTTGATAATTGTGAGTTGTATAATTTCTGGATTCAGTATTAGAATTTCATACTTACATAATGTCTATAAGATAGATAATTTACTTCCGTTTTATGCTGAAGCTTTCTGTCTTGCAGTGTTTAGTTTTTACTTTTAATCTATTAGTTAAGCTGTTCCAGAAAACATGCCCATAAGCATTTTTTAGTATGATTCTTAAAAGTTTTGTCAGAAAGCTGTATTAGACTTTCTTTTGCGACAAAATAAAACATCCAAAAATATTAAATTCCTCCTGCAGCAAATAAAATAAACAAGTTGACCATTATGTTGCTTTTTTCATAAACTCAATGGATGGGATTTTGTAATGGTGTTTCCCACTGTGGTAGCTGCCATAATACACAGTGATTCAAGCATATACAAGAACATTTGCCTGTTAAGTTGACCATATTTTGCAGGTCTTATTAGTTCTGATTATGTTAGAGTGAGATCAGTGTAGTAGTCATGGTGCACAGTGAAGCAGCACAAATATATAAGAGCACAAATATTATTGCTTTTAACAGTTAAATCCTTTGTTTCTTGTATTTATATATACATTAAAAGGAAGAGGAACTGTGAAAAAAATAGACTGGAAATTAAAACAAGTTTAAAACCTGTCAAAGCCACAAAAGTAGGTACAACATTATGATCCCGGTGCTGAAAGAAACTGTAACGGTTTAGTTTTTGAATGTTTTTATTTTTTTTTGAGCAGGACATTTTTGCCTCAGGGCTTATCACTTCTACCATTATTCTGTAGAAAACTCCACCCTCCACTATTACTATACTACTCAGTAGATTGACTTTACTGTTTAGCTCAAAACATATTAAAATATTTTTGCATCTGTATCAAATTAAAATTATCTTTTGTATCTTGAAATCAAAATGTGATGACTGCTGGAGAGTCATCACATTTGCTGATTAATATGAATTAATCATGTCATAAAGAATGCATAAATAATATTGACTGTAAGAGTTTATGGAGTCACTTGTTTTCTGTTGGACATTTGTAACAAACCTCTTCCTTTGCAATGCTAGTTGGGATGTTAAGCATTGTCAATTAGCAGAAAAAAAACACTCAAACATAAATCAATCCGCGGTCTTTCACTACCTGTGCTGGTTTCTCTGCAATGTAAAAGAAAAAATGAATCTGAAAAATAACACCAAAAAAGGTTCTGGTATTTTTCTGCCAGGACCTCTTCTGTTTCTTTTCTTTTCTTTTCTTTTTTTTTTTTTTACAGATTTGTCTGACAAAAAATATGAAAAACAAACCTTACCTGTTTTTTTACAGAATTGTTTACACTAAATGCTGAAAACCAGTGATGTTCAGTATCTCTACACTGACATGTCTATGTCTATATAGTTACAAATCATTTAATTGTTATCTGAATAATTCTGCACTTGCATTTGAACTAAATCTGAACCTTACTTATATTCAAATAATATTAGTTGGTTTCAGTATTTCTGTATATTTTTTTAAATTTTCACCACTTGTAAGAAGTGACAGACACAACATCTCTATCCTTGGTTTGACAGTAAGGTGAGTTTTCAGCAGCACACCGCTAAGAAAACCTGTTTGGGAAGTTAATATAGCGAATGCCGGACCAGTGGAATCATGCTACTACACTATTCACATATTTTTTTTAGAATCTCATTGTGTTTTTGAAATCATTTTGAGATTATGTTACATATTGATTACAGTAACATCCCTCCATGGCTTTGGACCAAGTTGCATCTCTGATTTTGCAATGTCGTTATAATTTTATCATTTGCGGGGGACTTTTTAATTAGAAATTATAAGGGTGATCTGAATGGATGGCAATATTATTATATATATTAATATATTACTATATTAATTAAAAAAAATAAATGTATTTTAAAACTAAAGAGAAACACTACACAATGTATAAACAAATGTGCACATGATGAATTAAAAAAGTAACAAAATATATATATATATAAATATCACAGTCTGACATTGAGTGGTTAAAGGCCTGGGATTAAAATCTATGGACTGCATTTATCCTCAAACTGCTGTGGATGTTAGTAAAACTAGAATCAGGTTTTTGGAGAAGCAATGAGTAAGATTAACAAAAAAAATAAAATAAAAATAAACTGAAAAAGGTGCAAGGAAAAAATGTATTAAAATAAATTCCAGAGAAAGCTTAAAGTCGAGCTATTTTTCAAAAGCAGGATAAAAATGATCGCCCACTGAAGTGTTTATTTAGTGCATACTGGACTGATTTTGAGTTCCAGTGATGGAGGTTTTTGTCACAGCAAGTGTCACTGTGGCCGCTATAGTATTCACTGTGTCTCAGTCCCTTACAAAAACCTTACTGTGCACACTTTATTCTGACTCATTAGACATGGGTTGTTACTTTACAGTCACTGATATTATTTTATACACTCTGTCCATATGTTTTTTGTTTTATCCTTCTGATTACAAAAGCAATTGGTCGGAGTTATGCACAGATAATTTCACATAATTTCATGCAGATGATGTTTGACATGTCAAATGGGAATTTGTATTACTTGTTGCTTATACAGACAAGTTTTTGTATTTTTCTTTTATAAAAGTATATATTAGAGTACTCTCTGTAGTATTACAACTAAAGCATATGAGGGAAAGGTTTTGTATTTATCTCTCTATTTTGATTTACATATTTTGTAATGATTTTCATCACAATACATTCTAAAAATACAAAAATCGCATTTAATTATGCATCAAATGGATTCATCACAGGATTTAGAAGAGGATTTTGTCTTGCTGTTTTACACTGTGGTAGCTGTACTGTCCACAATGATAGATGCTCATGCAGAAAGCCTCTATACTTTTGATTGTGCCTTATGTTCATTGCTATGTACTCTTTGTGTATTTTGCTAATTTTATGACAATTAAGTGCCAGGAAAGTTCTAGTCTGGTTTGCTTGTTTGTTTGAGGTAAACATTTAATATCTTGCATTTTAAACCAATGTAAGTTCTCTTTTAAGTTATAGATTCATTTAAATTTGGAAATGTTTTATTTTATTTGTGCTTTTTTGATATCGAAGATAAATCTTGATCTTAGTTGGATTCTACAAAGCACTTTTAAATATAAAAAATTAAACTTGTTCTTTGATAAAGTAGGCAAAGCATATAGCAGCTTTTACTGGTTTCTTACCATTTCAAGTTCAGTGTAATTGAGTTTATTTCTTATCGATTCAGATCATTTTTTTGTTCACTGCAAATACCATGTCAAGGCACTGCAGGACAAATAGATCAGATGCATATCAACTTATTATTCCATTCCATGAAATTAAATCTAATTTATACATACTCCTGTTCTTTAGACATGCTGGACAGGGCAAGCATCAGCGCCTGCGGACTCAGGCGCAGCGCCTCAGACCACCCGCTTCGGATGTTATCATCCTATAGAATGGCGATTATCAGTGGTTGTCAGCCCCATTGAATGGCCTCAGTCGGTCCCTGCTCTGCCTGCTATCAGGCTGTTTCAACCATTCTATTGGTGATAACAGCCGCTTGTCGCTAATAGAAACTTTTTTAAAATCTTTTTTTAAAAACCTTTATAATTTATCTGCGAAATTGAACAGGATATTAAGAATTTACTAAAAATACAAAAGCCAAACATATCCGTCATAACATTTTGATTAGGTATTTAAAAACAGCTCACTAAAATCTAAAACCGGAATTTTTTTTGTTTTGTTTTGTTTATTTTTGTTTGCGGTGGCTATTATACATTGTGATGAAGCTCTATAAAAAAAACATTTAACGGAACTTCTTTTATGCAACTCTATTTATGCTTTCATCAACATTTGATAAAAGCCACACCTGTATTTCTATTCATTTAATTATTTGATCTGTGAGTCACAATCCTATTTTTTGTTCCCATGATTGGATGATTAAAATAAATAAATAAATAAATGCATAACAAATTTCAAACCTCAAGGAATAATTTACTTGAACAATTACTCATTCAGTTACATTATTTTTTGTATTGTATTATTTTGTTCATAGAAGAAAAAACAAAAATTCCATCTGCTATTACATCAAAGCCAGTTTTTGTATTACCGTTCATTATTGTGGTAGTTAACTCACAGTGTGTCAAGTTCAGTCAAAAACCATGACATAGAGCACTGCCTATTTTATAACTTAGTCGTGTTCAGTATAAACCATAAGAAGTGTAAACACAATTTAAATCTAAATCAATATTATTTTCATAATAACTACTATTGGTTTTCTTCAATTCCCGGTTCCTGGCTTGTCTTGTCAAGTTATTAGTCAATTTATGGTCTTAATTCTCAGGGTCAATATGTAGTGTGTTTTATTGAGTAGGTTTTAAAGTTGTAATAGCAGTCTTCTTCAATATAATAAATTGGAGGCTGGAGAATAAGGGGAGCCATATAGAGGCTGGTGGACTGAAGGTAATGTAGCGGCAGAGGATGGTTGCAGTTCAGCTAGAAAATGAGGACTGAATCTGGAGCCTTAATACTAAAGTCCTAAAAAGATAACTGGCTGATAAAAAGGTATGGAGCTGCCAGATGTGTATAATGAGGAGATTCAGACTTCATATAATCCTGAGATTATAATTTAAGGATTATGCAATCCAAAATACAACTTTACAACTTTGCCACAGATTGCTTTTAAAGCTGAACAGTCAAACGCCTGGGTACAGGTAATAAGTGTAAAAAAAAAGATAAAAGATTAATTTTGTTAAACTGGAGACATTGATATTATTTATTAATTTTATGTTTTTTAAAGACAGTTACCTTCCTCTTTTTAGCTGTCACTAACTGTTGATTTTTACTGAATATAATATTATAACACAGCATCAGTCATTTATTTTCTGCTAAAGATTTATTCCTTTGTCGTGCTTTTAAAACATTTATGTAAGTGACAATATGCAGCATTACAGTATTTGGTTTAGATGTACACACTAAGACCTACAGATGTTGGCAGAAGCAAAAGTTTTATATTTGTGACCTCAACTCAGCCTCATGCACTGAAAACAACAGAGAATTAAAAAACAGAAAATGTACATTTAACCCTTTATGTTTAAAACTCCTTGTTAGACATAAAGCAAATAAAAATGAACTATTTTGAACACTTCTAACAAAAAACAGCAAGAGTAAGTAAAGATTTATTTGCACATTTCCGTCTCAAGGCAAGACAGAGATTTACATCATAAAACCATCATAAAACTGTGAAGTAAAATCATTAAAAACATATATTAAGTACACAGCAAATTCTAAAAATATCAGAATTGCCACTCAAAACAAAAAAGTCAAGGGAGATTCTTAATGTGTAATAAGATGTTTTGTTTAGAGCAGTTTTATACCTAAAGTCTTTGCAGACTGCTAATCAGAGGCAGGTCTGATTGGTCTTCAGCCTTGATTTAAGTGAATTTATTGTTTCGACAAGACGGTTCATGATGCTCCTTGGATTTTTAAAGTTCCTGAAATCTTCACTGATTAGTCACCACAGAAAAAAAAGCAGAGTGTCAAAGTCACCAACAGAGGGAGCTCATGTAACATATTTCAAAAGTCTGCCATTTAAAAATCCCTCTTCACAACAATTGACCTTAAGATTATCTACTTTATACACACAATTTAGATTCTTGTTGTAAAAGCTGGAAGAAACAGAGTGGAAAATATATATATATATATACATATAATA
>JAUZNJ010037323.1:0-11496 GCA_034780135.1 Jordanella pulchra | reverse complement strand
TTATTTCAGTCTTTTGATATATTTGAATTATTTTGATTTGCTTCCTACTTGTTAAATGAATAACGAAGTGTTTATGTGTCTGTATTTAACTGATTGCATGGTGTCAGAAAATGAAGCCAGTAAAAGGAACCTGACTGAGGAAAGAGATGAGTTAAAGAAGAGGCTGGCTGACTTTGGTAAGTCCACAATGAAACTGCTTTAAAGAATACAATGGAATAGAATAGAATAGAATAGAATAGAATAGAATAGAATAGAATAGAAATGCTTTTTTGAAAAAAAAAATATTAACAAATGCTGTAATGAAAATCATAAATGTTCTCATTTAAAAAAGAAATAGAAATTAATTATCAAAGAATAATGCTTTAATGAAAACTATAAATGTTTACATTGAAAAAAGACAGAATGACAGCAAAATTAAATAAACATGATTGTTGAAAAAATTGTAGAGAGAGAAAAACAACCCTGCAATTAGTCAATAACGTGTGCAGATGAAGGCAATAAGGTCTAAAAACACATATTGAGCAAATGAGAAATGCAGACGGTGTTTTTCCCCAGTATACGTGTGAAAAATTGTTCTTAATCTGAATAGAAGCCAAGCAAGTTGAAATATGAGGTGTATATTTGGAAGTTATAAACTTCTTTTTTTCACTTGTTTAATATTACAGAATCTTCACATAACATATTAAATCCATCTGATTATCTAATTTTCAAGTGTTAAATCTGAAATCATGCACAGAGGGCCACCTTTGCCCGCCTTTATAACAAACAACAAAAGAACAGTTAAATCCAAAAAAACAACATAGTTAAACCCAAAGTGGGGTAATCACTGATAATTAATTAAAACAGTGGTGGTCACCACATAAAAGGAGACAAAGAGTGACATAACTTGGAAGAAATTTGAGTGTTAAAGAACATTTCAGTATAAGGTATACATACATTTTTCAAACAAAAAAAAATCTTAAAGCTTTTATAAAGAAATGTTGAAAAGATGCAGGTATTAAAATCTGAATCGAATAAAAAAAATCAAAAAAGGAATATTGAAAAATCATAAGAACAACCACAGATTGTGGATTTCACATTTCCTTTTTCTCTTTTATGGTAACATAGGGAGTGATCTTTTTGAATATATGTACTGAAGCAATGTCATGATAATAGTTCACTTTTAGGCAATAGTTTTGAAAGCCGTGTTTTTTGTTGTGTTAGTAGCCTTTGAAATTATGCTATATGATGTTTTTTTTCGATCTTATCAAGACTAATTAAGAGTAAAAATTATGTATTGTGAATCCAACACAGAACCTGAAAGAAAACCTTTGTAAATTATGAATCCTAATAAACTATGATGAAATACTGATAGTATTATAAATAAAATTTCCCCTAAACATTGTAGGTTTACAGCTTGACTCCTTGACAAAAAAGCATGACCAATTAAAGACAATCAACTCTGGTGAGTACAATGTGTGGGTTTATTTCAGTCTTTTGTCATATTTAAATTAAGATTTGGATTTGCTTCCTACTTGTTAAATGAATAACCAATTGTTTATGTCTTCTGATTGCATGGTGTCAGAAAATGAAGCCAGTAAAAGGAACTTGACTAAGGAAAGAGATGAGTTAAAGAAGAGGCTGGCTGACTTTGGTAAGTCCACAATGAAACTGCTTTACTGGTTAGAATAGAATAGATTTTTTTCCACTCCGAGGAACCCAATCATTAAAGTGGTATACTTAGATAAAAATGACAAATGTTCACATAAAAAAGAAAAGAAAAGCAGTAGTAGGTTTAAAGAAACATGGAAAAGCTCCGTGAATGAACATGATTGAAGGAAAAAATTCCAGAAATAAAATGTGTCAATATTCATAAGCATACGCGTAGATCAAGGTATTGCACTATGCAACCTTTATTAAACCAGGTATGTATCAAACTTAATAACAATATACCAATATTGGTATCCAAAAACACATATTAAGCCGATTAGAAACTGATATGTGTTTTTCCCTCCTATACATGAGAAAAACACTTCCTGGTCTGGTTGTATCTGTGTGAACTGTGAACTATGTAACTGTGAATATAAGATTAACATTTTAAACGTTTGGAAATTTTAAAATGGATTTTTTGAGGTGATTAAGATTATACAATTTGTACCTAAACTTATTTCTGATTATCTCATTTCCAAATGTTAAATCCAAAGTTATGAACAGTTAGTGGAACAGTTCGAGATGCTTTTCACTAAAAATAGACAAAAAAATGTTGTAAATTTTAAAATAGGATAATGCAGGGAGAATCGGGGATGTTTGATTAAAACAATTGGGGTCAGCACATGAAAATAGACAAAGAAAGACTTCACTTAGAATAAACTCGAATATGAAAGAAATTATCAACATATAGAGACACAGAAGATCCAGAGGATGGTTTTAATAAAACTAATAAAACTTCAAACTTGACATAAACTAACTGCAGCAACAATGTTGTTATAACATTTAGAATTTTTTTGGAACCAGACATTTCTCTGTTGTAAAGAGGACAAAAATATCTACTTTGTTATTATTTATTGAAATGAGAGAGAAAATGATTAATTAATTTACATGCAGATATTGTACTGCTATAGTCTCTGCAGACCCCACATATCCTGCACACAAATCATTAAGACTTTGACCTTCTAGTCATTACTAAAATCCAGATTCCACAGAGATTGTTTCTTCCCGTCAGTCTGATGAACATAAGAAACTCATCTTCACAGCCTGAGTAGTCAGCTACTCTAAAAAATTAGCAAGTTTTTACAACCATAACCTGAAATTTTCTTTTTGATAAAAAAAATTGATATTTTTTTATTTAAATGGGCTTGTTAAAGTTGGAAAAGCGGAGATGCCTCATATGTTGTTGCACAGTTAAATTATTTGAGTGGGGAGGTCCCCACTAGTGTTTTATTCCCTGCAGTCTTTTCAAATAGAACCAAAGCAACAATTTCTTACTGCTCCAAAACGTGCTGCTCTCCGCTTGTGCTGCTTCACTCGCTCCCTGTGGCCCCTTCTCCTGCCCGCAATAAAAGATTATATATCTTTTATGGTTTTTCCACTGAAGTTGATTTATTTTTTCATGGAGTCTTTTAACAACTAACTTAGTTTTTCTACAAGTAGTTTTTCTGTTGTTGTTGTTTTTAATTATTATTAATAATGCATTATGTGTGCATTCTGAGCACATATAACGCATAATCTGTCTATGTATTTTCTTCAAAAATAACCAATTCCACTTCTTTCAGTTGTTCTTTTTGATTTTTTACTGTTTTTTTTATATTTTTTACAAATTACTATATTTCTACATTATACTCTACACATTTATACAGATTGTTTAAAGGTATGGGCTTTATTAAAACTTTTATGATGTTTGTGAATACAACATTAATGTTTTCTTCTCTTTGTGTTCAACATAGTTCACTACGCACAGCTGAGATGGTTGTATTTCAAAGGTAGTTTCTATTATGTTTCTTCAACCAAGAAGAACTGGGATAGCAGCGAGGCAAACTGTTGGGAGAGTGGGGCAGACCTGGTGATCATAAACAGCAAAGAATAAGAGGTTTGTATATTCACCCATGATTCAGTGGGGTATATAATTTAGTCCTTCAATTTCTCAGACCAAGTGTCCCAGTTAGTAATTACTGAAACTTAGTGTTCAATTTCATTAGGATAGGATACATTGTGTGCTAAGTTAGTTCTTTCTGGGGTTTTTTTGCAAAAAAAGCTGATATCCTTTACTTAATTGTAATTTTGAACCAAATTATTTTTTTTTTTTCAAACAAACCTAGCAATAAATTTCTTTGACCAAAAGCCTACTTTTCATCTATATCCCCCTACAAAATGTTTTTCCTAACTTGTTTGATACTCATTTCATTAACCCAGGCAACACTTGTGTACTAGGTTGTTTATTTTAGTTATTAAAATAATTCACTACTTATTTACCTGTTTGTGTTGTAAAGCAATTTACAAGGAAGTTCAAAAAGAGGGCCTGGATCGGCCTAAGTGATGGAATTCAAGAGGGGCACTGGAAATGGATGGATGGGTCTCAGCCAACAACCAGGTTTACACATTAATGTTCATTCCAATTTAATCATGATAAAAGATTATTACGATTAAGATAGGATTTCTCAAATTAGTTAGATGCTATATTTATTGACTGTGTTTTTCTTTGCCTAAAACTTGTTGATTTGTTCTTAATTTTAGCTACTGGAGCCCCGGAAAACCTAGGCGGTTTGATGGCACAGATAAGGACTGTGCAGAGATACAAAATTACGACTCTGAGCTTAGCTGGAATGATAATAAAGGTGAAAATGAAAACTACTGGATCTGTGGAAAAAAATGTAATGTTTAATTAACTTTCTTTTTTAAGAATAAAAAAGGTTTTCAACTGAAAGGCTTTCAGAAAAGCAACGATAAGACAAAAAATATATAGCTGTGCCCTCTGCTCTTCTCTCTGAACCCACTGATTAAAGATTTATTACAGTTATTCTTTGGTTTATTTGTATATTAACGTAACCAGTAAACTGCACAGGTGACCATTTCATGCTTCTTAAAGTTCAATTAGCTCAAATTTTGTTTTTGTTTTTTCTTTCTTGATTTTGACTTGTGTTGTGTATCTTATAGTTTTAATGTTTTTCTTTTTTTTAAATATACTCAGGTGTTGTTTGTTTTTGTTGTTGTTGTTTGAAAAAAAGGATTTGAGGCAACAGCCTTCTGCAAAACTTTAGAAAATGAGCACTGTAAACCAGCAGGTTCTTTTCATCATTTCATCAATTTCTTTTGGGAAAACTATCAAGGTGAAGCATTGGTTTGCTGACTAAAATCATTAATTAGTCAAATATAACCAAGTAGAAGTATGAATAACATACATATGTACTCACCAAGGCAGTTTGGTTTTAGTTAACCTATTTGATGGAAAATGGCCACTGTAATCCCAGGTGGAGGTTTTCCTAACATGTCCAGTAGCAGTGTTAGTAGTGTTGATGAGGATGAATAAATATATGAGTAATATATTTATCTTTAACCTGTTTTACAATTGCAGCAGTCATTGAATGGTTTTGGTTGGGTGCATGGCACTATTTTTATGTTATTAAAAAAAATCATATACATAGAACAGCCTTTCTCTGTTTAAAATATCACAACATACGGAGTTTAACTTTAATCTATCCAGCCATCTTCTTCCACTTATTCTTCTGGGTCGTGGTGGGGCAAATATAAAGAATTTTTTTTTCCTATGTTTGTAACTGTATTTTAGCCCACACGTGAATTAAGGGCACATAAGTAAGGAGTAAGTGTCATGTAATTTGTCCTAGATATACATTTAACCACATTAAAGTAATACTAAAATAAGAATAAAAAAAGTTAAATGATAAAACATTTTTATTTTTCTCCGACCTTGAAATATTTCAATGACGTAGGTTTTAAGGTCCTGGATTGATCGTTTCTTTCCCTCTCAAATATGGCGGCATCATTGACGTGCCGTGCAGTGACGTTTATCATCAGACACCAGTAGGGGGCGATACGCAGCACAGCAGGCTTTACTTCCTCAAACAGCAGTGAGCTAACGTCCAATCAAACAAGACCACAGTTTTGAATGTGATCCGATACCGAACAACTACAGCCCCGATACCTATCTATTGGGTCAGGTTCGCCGTTCGGGACGTTGTCCTTTTTTTGGGCTCATCTTCACTTTTCAAACCCCAGCTACCCCTTTTCGACAGTTATTTCATGGGAACCCAGGAGGGAGAGAGAAGTAAGGCTGCCAGGACTTTCTGTCCGGGTGAAAGCTAACGACACGTAACGTTCATGGCTAAAGTTGTTTTCTCTATGACTGATATTGCGAAGGCTTTTAGTTGGACATACCTTTGGTAGAGACACTGTTAGTATAATTAATACAGGTCATCGTTTATCCTCATGCTGCAAAGTTTCTGTTAGCAACCATTAGCAACGTTAGCTTGTTGAGTTTTAAACTGTGTTAGAGAAAGCACTAGTGTTGCCAACAATATTGTCTTAAAAATCAAAACAGATATTGTTTATGTTTAGATCATGCCTTCGGTCTGCAGTAGTAGTAGTGGTAGTTATCAGTGTTAAAATTGGTGGTGGCTGGTGAATTGTGAATTGGTGAATTGTGTGGTGGCTGAAGGTAAGAAACTAAGTAAAAAACACTTTAAGGTTATAATGAATGAGGAAGAAGATTGGCTACAACGCACAGTATTAGGAAGCTAAGCTGAAGGAAGCTGTTTGGTGGATTTTCGAAGGTGTTTTTTTATTAAAATAATTTTTTTAGAAACATCATTTGAACAAGAATATGATGGGGGGGGTTGCAAAGAAGGGCGCTGGCTCTTATGAATAAAGGTAATCTGTAGAGCTGGAGTAACTAAACTAATGCGGCTGGTCAGACGTACCTTAAACGTGTAAGGAAGAGCTAAGAAGCCAGGTCAGAAAGATACCTTTATTTTTGATAGGATGTCATTGGGCAGCAATTTGGTTTCATTCTGAGAAAAATGACACAGATCTTATGTTTTTTTGGTTGGTGATAAATAATGAGCATGTATAAAGTCAATGTTTTGCTAAATTACTCGCACTCATTAATACTTCTTTTTCCTAATTTAATAGTAATTGTATGTTTTTTTTATGTTGTAATAAAACAAGGTGGTATCTGGGTTTTGGGGAAAAAAAATCCAAGGAGAACCTGAAGTGTAAAGTGTGGGTTTTGTTTTTGTGTTCAGTTTAGCTAAATCACAATTTGCCACAGGGACTCGGATCAGATTGGATGCAGTGGTTGTGAACATCTCTCTCTCTTTGTATACTACAAGGTGTGCAGAGTTATTAGGCAAGTTGTATTTGAGAGGATTATTTTTTTTATTGAAGAACAACAATGTTCTGATGTTTTTCAGCCTTCCTTATCTTGACCATATCTCTTAGTATCTCACATCTTGTGCTTTTTGATACTCCAGCAATTTTGCAGCTCCTAAATATGGAAAAACTGGTGGCAAATGCCATATTGGCAGCATCAAGCTTGATTTTCCTTAATTCATAGGCAGTTATTTTGCGCCCTTTTTCCCAACATGCTTCTTGCAACCTTGTTGGCGATTTGCAATGAAACACTTGATTGTTCAGTGATCACGCTTCAAAAGTTTGCCAGTTTTAAGAGTGCTGTCCCCCTCTGCAAGACATCTTACAATTTTTGACTTGTCTGAGTCAGTCAAATCTCTCTTCAGATCCATTTTGCCAAAGGAACAGAAGTTGCCTAATAATTAAGCCCACCTTTATATAGGGCGTTGATGTCATCAGACCCCTACAAAGATGCACATCACCCGATTTACTTTAAAGGTAGTTTGCTTTCAAGCCTACACAGCTTGGAGTAGGACAAAGGATGATGTGACCAAAATACCCATTTTCCCAATAAGTCTGTATATAACTTGTAGCTTATGTTAAACATTAGCCTTGACAAACCACAGTAGTAATGTCAAGATATTTCCCCACCTTAGCCGTGGATCAATGCTCAACTCACCAAAACATGGTGGAAATCCATGCTGGAACAAACTGCTTTACATTATGTCACTCATTCATTCTCACGCTGATTGCGGTAAGCTTCATTGTAGCTACAGCTGCTCTGGTGCAGACTGACAATAAACCCTCTGACACAATATCTCAATAACAGAGCGGACCTAAATCAGCAACCCACCGGTTTTATACCCTGTTTAAAACCTTTCTGCTTCGCTCCTTGGTCCTCACCTTCTTAGTTCATGAATGTTTTCTCAGGTTTTGACTAAACAACGAGCTCAGCACCACTAAAAAGAGATTTCGATTTTGAAATTTCCACTTTTAACTATTTTTTTTTACACATACTTAAATAATTGAAACATTTAAACAATCATAGTTATACTTATTTATTTCAAGTTTTATTGAATTTTGGATATTTTTACTGAACATAATGTTCAGAAAGAAGCCAGTTGATATAATTGGTTGAACAGGAAAATGTAAAAGATTTGCTGCTGGTCTTTTAAGCCTGTTTTTTTTCGGGGGGGGGTGTTTTCTTTTAGAAAATCTCAGGATCTTTGGAAGAATGTTCAGGACATCCTGGGTCGGTGTTGTTAAAGCTCTTAGCTTCTGTTTTCAAACCCTGGTAACAGGACCTCAGGAACATTGGAGGCATGGAGATTTTAGTGTTCCCTGATATTTGCCAATGTTTGTCCATGTGCTGCTCAATTAGTCACAGTCTGGATCTTTGTAGATAAAGGCACCAATTAGGGGTCTTTAATAACAGGGATCCATGTATGAGCAAGATGGCTCACTGCTCTCTGTGATTTAGAAACACTGCTGTCAACCAACAGATAGGAGATAGAGATAACTTGTTTTTATTTGATTTTTATTTAGATTGACTAAAATAGATATATAGAAGTAGCAGTATTGAAGGGACACTCTGGTGGAGAAATTTAGAGGAATTTGAGAGGTTTAAGGCTTGGTGATTTGGATTTTTGCAGAGGAGAGAGAATGGATGTAAAACCACAGAGGAGGTTCATAGATGTACTAACAAAGGACAGGGAGGCGCCTCCAAAAGCTCCTATAACTAATCCTTCCCTGTTCATTATTGAATACAAGTAATCCTCTGTGTGTCTGAGGTTTAAATAAACGTGTTAGATAAAAATAAAAGGAGTCCAAACAGTTAAACGTTTCATGCTTCAACAGATTGTTGATCTCGCTTTCAGTCATTCAATGAAAAATCATGATTATGTTTTCTCCCAAGAAGTCCTTCTTACTTATCATTGGCTGTTTTTTCTCCACAGACTGGGTTGATGTGGCAAACGATCTCTTCAGTAGGTGTAACGTAAACCTGAGGCTGAGGGTGCTGTCGGACTGCAGTGCAGATGTTTTCATCACTTTATACGAGAGCATCCTTGGAGAGACGGTTCCAGGTAAAAGCAGGTTCTAGACGAGACGTTTCTGGGGAGGATTGGTTGTTTATTGTGTGCTGATGGACAAAAGCTTAATAAATTCCTCCATTAAAGATTTCAAATCATGATAATTAATGAGGAGAATAGTTGGAGAATAATCATCCTCATGACGGGGGACACAGATGACCTTTTACTGTTGCCTTATATAACAAGCTTACATTCTTAACATGTTTAAACAAGTTGTAAACTGTTTTCTGAAACCCCAAACATGCAGCTGCTTCTTCCTGTAAACATCAGTGAAAGTTCAAAGTGACGTTTTTAATAATTTAAATGTGTGCAGTTTTATAGTGATCCACAGATATTTGATCACTTGTTTTCGTTTGTGCTGACATGCCTGTTTTGTTTGTCTTAAGATTTTATTGCATCACCAAGCAGTCAGGAAGATGATGTCCACAATGTTCAGTCTGTGATCGACTCTCTGTCTCTGGATTACCTTCAGATCAGCCTCTCCCACATCACAGGTCATTTTTCTGTTTGTTTCTGTCTCTTTATAAAGATTTTTTTGAAGGATTCTCTCGAAATATTGTGGTCAAATCTTCGAACTTATTCAGTGAGTTTGTATTTGCAGGAGAAAATGTTGTGAGAGGAGACAAAGAGTCGATCAGGAACCTTCTGGAAATCTTCGACGGTCTCCTGGAATACCTCAATGAGGAGATAAATGAAGAGTCACAGAATGGCGGCACGTATAATTTAGACATTCATCTCATTAGCTTCATTAATGTATTACTAGGGCTGGGTGATATGACAGAGAAGTAAAATCTCTTCATTTTTTTAAACCAAATCCTATTTACTTTTTTTGTCTCTCTTTTCTTTCTTGACAACAAACTAACAATGACAGAAGTTCCTGTTTGTTTTCTGGGAGTTGACCTGAATTCAAAACGAAACTAAACACAAGCAGTGAGACATGCTTATAAAACAGTTGGCCGCTCTGCCGTTGTAAACAGGAATGTAAGGCTAGTGGTACTAAACATTTATATACTTGATCAGTTTTTAGTATATATATCTAAGAATAAGCAGTAACAAACTGAACTACGGAAGCCCAGGAGTGCATGTGTTGAAGGGAATCCAGATTATCTTCAAATGAATCTTTAAAATCACTTTATCGCCCAGCATGTTCAGCTTTTGTAAAGCTGAACAAAGCAAGGTTCTCAATTTTCAAACGTCTGTAGAATAATTTGGTGATAGAAACTTCTTTTTTGTTTCTGGTTACTAAAAACTTTGGTTCGCAAATTCTGACTCCTAGTTTGATTTTGTGGATTAAGCTGTTTCTCACATTAGTATTGAGCTAAGTTTTATGGGTTTTGTATTTGTTCTTTCCTTTTTCTTATCTGCAGATGAACTTAACGTCCCTCAAAGTGGAGATGAAGCCGATAAAAGTAAGGAAGGGACGGAGGTGCCACCTGGTGCAGAGTAAGAACTTCTCAGTACTCTAGAAACATTAAGAAACATAAAATTACCTCTTGGAATTGAGTTTTCCTTTAAATTATGAAGGATATGTTTAATTTTAACTCATTATGAGGAAACGTAGGCCTACAGAACAGTCCTTGACCCGTTTCATTATGTTAATATTAATTCAATTTAGCAAAATATTATTCATCCTCAAGGAGCTAATTAGGGATGAGTGAAATAGCACAAACATACATACGTTAAAAACAAGCAAGAATTGCTACAAAAAATATTAATTAAATTAAAAAGCTACAAACAGAACTAAATTTTATATAGAATGTATGAAACAAGCTCCAATTCCCAACATACAGTCGGACAAAAAAGTATTTAGTCAGCCACCAACTGTGCAAGTTCTCCCACTTAAAAAGACGGGGCCTGTAATTTTCATCATAGGTAGACCTCAACTGTTAGAGACAAAAGGAGGAAAAAAAATCCAGAAAATCACATTGTCTGATTTTTAAAGAATTTTATTTGCAAAATATGGTGGAAAATAAGTATTTGGTCAATAACAAAAGTTAATCTCAATACTTTGTTATCTACCCTTTGTTGGCAATGACAGAGATCAAACGTTTTCTGCAAGCCTTCACACACTGTTGCTGGTATTTTGGCTCGTTCCTCCTGCTGATCTCCTCTACAGCAGTGATGTTCTGGGGCTGTTGCTGGGAAACACGGACTTTCAACTCCCTCCAAATATTTCTATGGGTTTAGATCTGGAGACTGGCTAGGCCCCCTTCAGGACCTTGAAATGCTTCTTAGGAAGCCACTCCTTCGTTACCCGGGCGATGTGTTTGGGATCATTGTCCTGTTGGAAGACCCAGCCATGTTTCATCTTCAGTTGCTGATGGAAGGAGGTTTTCACTCCAAATGTGACGATACATGGCACGGATCAGTCGTTCTGGTCCCTTAGCAGAAAAACCGCCCCAAAGCATGACGTTTCCACCCCCATGCTTCACAGTAGGTACGGTGTTCTTTGGATGCTACTCAGCGTTCTCTCTCCTCCAAACACGACAAGTTTTTACCAAAAAGTTCTATTTTGGTTTCATCTGACCATATGATATTCTCCCAGTCATCTCCTGGATCATTCAAA
>JAUZNJ010037322.1:0-11497 GCA_034780135.1 Jordanella pulchra | reverse complement strand
TTGAGAGACCAGCCGACCAAATCCATGGTTGATGTTAGGCTTTAGGAAGCGAAAATGCAGAGAGAGGCTCTGAGATAGGGTTTTTCTTATAATTCATTATAATGGTTATTTATGTTGTATTTTTAAGTTTTCTTTAGAGGAAAATTTTGAAAAAGGGCAGCAAACAGCTCTGTAAACAAGAAAAAGGGAATTAAAATCCTGAAATATATCCTCAACAATCACAGAAAAAAACATCTTCAGAAACTGACCAATTATAGATTTCTTATAGAAACGCAGTCAGAATGGTTTTGTTGGTGATGTATTGTAGGATCCTTTTCTATGAAACAAGTTAATGTTTCAATAGGTATGGTTTAAAATCTGAGATTTCAGTATCTGACTAAATCCCTCAATATTTATCACCACAGAGTTTATTGTTCAGTGTGTTGAATGAAAGTTAAACTTCCTCCCTTAGGCATTGGGTTGGGGGGCACAACCAGCCATTGACTTTCTCCACAACAGTCCCACTTATGGGATGTTCCTTAAAGAGTGTGAGAACATAAGTTACACCCACCTAAACGTGGACGAGTATTCAGCATCTTCTGCTGATCATGACACCGTGTTACGGATACTCCTGGACGAAGGATGCATACCTGCTGCAGAAAAAGCAGAATGCATCTGTTCAGTTTGCTGCCCCACCAGGCCAGCTGAAGGAGTTTTAAACATTTGCTAATGTTGAAATGTTTATATCTGAAATAGTACATTTTAATTCTTATAATTTGTGGCCCTTCTGGCTCTCCATATCTGCTGCAGTGAAATTGTTTCCGTTTACACTCTTGCTCATGTCACAGTCACTCACCTCCAGCCTGGTCCTGTGTTCAGGTGCAGAGCAGATAACAAACCTTTTAATTAAATTTATCTAGAGCAAAAAAAAAAAAAAAATAAATAAATAAATAAATTTATCTAGAGCAACTTGCAAAACTTTTTAGCCATTAATGTTTAGCAGACTCAGAACACGTGTCTATAACATGTTAAAATGTTACCGCCTTCCACTAGAGGGCATTACTGTTCATTATTAAGCAGAGTCTTGTTTTTGTAATTCTAATTTGCAAGCGAAGTAATGCCAGAACGGATAGCAGAAGCATGAATGGTGTGGGTTATTTTCACTGTTTGATGGGGACAAGCAGGCAGAATGAACTTTCTGTGGTTCTATTTATAAAAATAAATTGGTTAAATTCCTTCAATTCTACTTTAAATCTGCCCATTTAACCACGCTGTATAAGAATTGTGCAAAACATAGAAGAAACTTTAAGGGAAACCTAATTGAGGTTCAAACAGGGATGGAGGTTTCAGCTTCTAAGCACAGAACCACAGATAAAAAGGATGCCTGAGTGTTCATTTGTTGGACCGAGTTAAAATTCAGACCTAAGTCCAACAGAGAACCTGATGTAAGCCTTGAATTTTAACTGACTGTAAGCAAACTGGAAAAATAATCACTAGAGGAACAAGGTTGGTGCAGACACACCTTGGAACTCACAGCTGTTACTGTAGTAAAACTTTAAAAACAGCAGGGCTCGATAAAAAAGCACTTCCCAATGGTCTTGATTTTGTTATTAAAAAAAGATCACAAACGTGTTCCTTCCACCTACAATTACACTGTGTTCCTTTGTCTCATTGAATCTTAAAGTATATTGGATATATTGGATAAATAAAGAGCACCTTAGCTTCACAAGTTTATAGTAGATCAATAAAAGCTTAGTTAAAACGGTTTCTGCTTCAAGGCTTTGAACCAGTACTATGGAGCAGGTGCACATAGTGTAAAGCAGAATTAAGACTAGGTTGTATGTGGGTGAGGAAATGTGACTAATAGCTGTAGATTGATTTAGAACAATGATATGCCAGAATTTACTTATTCCACAGTATCCCCAGCTTCAGCTTTCAGATAAAATCAAAGCGCTTTACCTGTACCTTAGATTTCTTTCTATTACAGAATGAATTTCCTTCACAAATCGTCTCTGCGTGAGCCTATCAAATTACAAAGAGTGACAGCAAAGACAGATGAAAGTCAATTACATCTGACAGACCTGCCAGCTAACAGGCCGACCACCGCAGGCTGCCACACTCGACTGCGTCCCTGGTTCATTTCAGGTTAGCTCACAGATGCATGGATTACATTTGTCTGCTCTCTGTTTGACTTTCTGAATGTTATGGCGAAAATTAATTCATTACAGTCTGTGAATCATAGGGAGACGCAGATTGAAAAGTTGTAGAAAAGTTTAACAAATCTGAAAAGTGATTCAAAGTTGTTATGCATTTCTTTTAGATTAGTTGTTATCCACCATACAAATACGTTCTCATCCCGCTGACATTGAGAATACTGTCTCCATTGACATTTCTACTGATGGAAATGTTAGTCCTCATCAAACTATTAGCTGACGCAACAAACTGTCCTTAAGCCAAAAAAAGAAACAAGAGCATAGCAGACCCTAAGCTACACCGAGAAAACCCAGAAAGGCAAGAACGTGTCCAGTTTAATATTTTTCCAAATTATAACCAACATCTTGCTGAAGGTGTAATTGAGGACCACATAAAAGCAGAGAAAAAGCAAATGACTGCATGATTACATTGAATGAGTGCGTGCTTCCTTCTAAATAAAACTCAGAAGATCAAATAGACCGTCCTCTCTTCTCAAAGAGCTGCTTTGTAAAAGTCTCCTCAACCTGATTTTTCTCTACGAAACAAATGTAAATCCAAACATTGTCACATTTTGTAGTGTAGAGGGGATGGTTCTAGTTTAGAGATGCCCAATCTGTTCGGCTTTCTCCTGGCTTTAGTTTGACTTTTTGCTGTAATTGAAAATGTCTTCTCTGTAATGGAAGAGCTGTAAACCTACATGCAGTACAGAGTGTTTAGCTCCTTCCCCCGAATTATATCTTTGTCATTTTTTCTCCAAATCGGTGCCTATATGGTCAGAGTCAAAATCTAATTTATTTGCCAGAATCACACTAAACCTTAAAAGAGGTGCAGAGTGGTGAGATAAAGTCTTGAAGCTCAAATCTGAAGTATTTTCACTGTATTGATGTCATTGTATCAATGCATCTTCGAAATAAAGCTTTTACCATTGAAAATCTGTATATATTTTCCTTTAAATACAAGGCAATTATAAAATCGAGTATAACTATGAGGAAAATGTATCGGGTAGATTGCAACTGACTCTTCTTTGTGATTCATCAAATTAGATGATTGACAATTTAAAAAAATATATCACTAATAAAGAACTTGATTAATTTATGAAACGGTGTCGTCAGAAGTTCAGGTAAAATCATCATCCAAACCTTCCACTTCTTCCTCTTGCTAATGACCTGTTTGGTGACCCACTGTTGTGTGATGGCATCCCACTCTTCTACTAGTATTTGTCACAAATCAGCCACAATAGTTGCGCTTCTCACTCTGGGACAAACAGCACAACCATATAGATCCAACAAGTTGTGAGGGCTGGAATGCAAACCTGTAGTTCCATTTTCTTTCATTTCCTGGAGGTAGAATCTGATAAATATTTCTCTGCGAGGATGATACTTTCTCTCTAGGAGGTTTAAAAACAATCCCAAAAAGTGGACATATTTGATGGCCATTGGCTGCAGAATTGCTCTCTACCTCTTTGCCTTATGATTTACTTTTCTAAGTCGTCTTGATCAAAGCACAATCAAATCAGAGTAGTGATTACATCATTAAGTGACTTCCAGTTACTTTAAGGACAGCCAATAGTGACTGTCATGCTGAAATTGAAAAGATGTAGAAAAAAAATGTTCCCTGCAGAAGATGCAGCAGTTTTTAAAGTGCAGCTGGGAGGTGTTTAATTATTCTTCAAGTTATGGGAGATAAGAACAAGCTTTTTGTTCAGCTCAATTATGTGTGATGCTTTTAGGGCTCTGGTGGTGGCTGTGGATTAGACAGAGGTCCCTCAGCGTCTCAGAACCTCTGCACTGAACTGCAGAACAGCCATCAGAAAACAACAACAAGCCTTTACAACCTGAAATCATATGTCAAGTAGAAACAACATCTCAGACTGCTTGTAGTTGACTTCAGCAATGAAAGCTCTGAACTCCAGGAAACTATCGATGACTCACCGTCCCCTGGCCTGGTGAATCTGACCAGCCGTGTACAGCTTGAAGGTGAAAAAATGCTAAAGATCAAAACTATACTGGATTGGTTTAGTTCATATGCATCATCGCCCACATTTTTTTCTTATTTGATTAGATTTATTTAAGCTAAAATCCTAGTTAGAGAAATATGGATCAGCAAGGCTAACTGTTTGGTTAGCTGTATTTATATACTATTTCAAATGGATAATTAAAATATTTCATGGCTGATTGTTACAAACAACACGTTTTATCTTAGCTCTCTAGCTTTTCTTCCATGTAGCTATAAGGTGCATTTTGGTGATGATCAGAAACACCATCTGGATCCAGGATTTTTTAAAAGGATTCTGTGAATACAAGTATTAACTGAAAGAGGAAGTCCCAATATGTCTGGAGAAATGAGCTACCTGGCAGAGGTCTGCGCTCCCTGTTCACTTTTTTAGTTGTGAAATTGTTTCTTACAGAAATACAAAAAGTCAAAACAGGTCCCTCTGCCATATCAGACTAAGACTTTACAAAATCACATCTTCTCATGTTTTCCACCAGAGGGCCTTTAGTCTAATTCATGCCTCCTGTTCTGTTATGCTCTCTGGTTGAGAAGATGGAACCAAATAGCAAAGCAGATGGAGGAAACGGTGACAGTGTGAGGTCCTGTCACTCTGACAGATGATGCGTCTTGGCTACTTGGCCAGGGGACATCCTTTTGGCTGACTGGTCAGCACGCATGACTTTCACCCGGGTGTCTGTGGATTGAATCCTGCCCAGGTCCTCTGTTGTGTACGTCGCCACAACATGGGAAGAATTAAATATATACAGGGAGGAGAGATCTGCTGTTTTCCAGTTAGGATTGTTTTACATCTAAGCAACAACTATGATACAAAACTGCACTGATATTAGATAAGGAATTTTTACTCCTTCTAAGCTGCTTTCTACTTTTTTCATGGCCAGTGTATTAACACTATTATTAGGAAAGTGCTTATTGATGTTCTTATCAATGAAGTAGAAGCAGCTTCTATACAGCGACACAGAAAATTATGTCAAGCTCTTTAAGTTGCCTTTTTTTTTCCAGGTCCTGGGTATTTTTTTATATTAATATGTACATATTTGCTTTACCAGAAAGTGACGTGCAAATAAGGTGGAGTGGGATGTTTAAAGTATATGGTTAGAAAGTTGGAAGAGACGTACCTCTCCAGAAATGGTCCTGCTGACAATCCTTTAACATAAAACCTTTAAGAACACGGTGAGTTTATTACAGAAGAAGGATATGGGCTTTAGAAGAGGATTCCCAAGATCGTTTCCTAAACTCATGTGAATGAACCCAGGAAACACATGGGGCTGTGATACACTGTGGTAGAAGGCAAGCAGCCCGAGGAGGCAAATATTTAGCTGTAAAACTTGAGTGCTGTCATCTAGCATTAATGTTTTTCTGGTTTTTAAAGGCTTACAATTAGAACTGAAATATAGTGATGCAAAGAACTAAATGGGTTTTTATAGATGGGATATGGTTTGACACCATGTCTTGTTGTTCTCCAGGTTCTTTCTTTACTCAAGGAGAGAGAACAGAAGGAGAGGACTGGTCTGCACCTGGATTGGAGGTAGAGAAAGGTATCGCTTGTCACACGTCCTGTTTTGGTCTACGGACAGTGCACAAAATTCGGACCAAGTGGTGAAATTTTGCTAATTGCTCCTTTAAAGCATCAGCTAAGCAAATTGTGGAACCCATCCACATCAGGATCTTATGATTGCATCTCTCAACGGGTTAGACCTATATCGGTAGCAAACCGGGGAACATCACAAACCATCAGGTTACCGGGACAGAAAACTTCTCTTATTAGTAGCAGCCCTGCTAAAAAACAGGGCTGGTAACAGAATAAAACATCTTAGTATATCATAAAAAGTGCTGCTTTAGAGTTTAGGGCCATGTCATAACTCTACCCTAACCATGAGTTACTGGAGCAGGCAGACACACAGAGGCCCAGCCAGAGGAGGATTACATGACTGTGACAGCTCACCTCATCAATGATGAGTGGTGGGACTCATTTTAAAAACAACACTGATGGATGAAAGCCTCAGAGCCAGAGATGTTGTACAAAGACAAAGAGATCTGGGTTAATGTTCTACCACTTTAACTTCAGAGGAAGGTTACAGAAACAGAGGAGGTGATGTGGGCTCAATAATGAAGTCAAAGGTGCACACACTAGCAGCTAGCGATGAGATCTATCAGTTGTCATGTTACTTTAGGGGTTTCTGTGGTGAAGAACGTGACTGAAGTTTAATGTTGCAGCAGTTTTTACAAACTATATCTGAGCTTTTCTCTAAGCTGAGCTAAACAAACAAAGCTCTGTAGCTCTGGGAACATTTAGTGATATGGTCCCTGATGAATCTAAAGGTTTCCCGGGTGACAGACTGAATCCATGCAATCCAATTTTCCAGACAACAGGATGCTGACAGTAATACAATATTCTATTAAAATCCGTTTAAATACTATAGTAACAGGTCTTCTGTCCCTTTTCACTTAGATTATCTAAGATCTTTTGGTAGGATGGTGGTGGGTCAACAAATTAATGGACTTTACCATCAATGATTAATGCTGAGTTTCTAGCCATGATGTACTGTTGTATTTATTTGTATTTCATCATTATTATAGTATTTAAACTACTTTGTGGTGTTTACTTTCACTGGGGTTTAGGTTGCTCTAGAAGATAGTTCTTCTTAAAATGCTATCCTCTTAAGCACATTGTTGTGTATGGGTTTAATGTTTGGCCATTTGATTCATGATTACTGTGTTTATGTCATTTATTTTGAACGGGTTCCAGGACTGAATTATAGATGCTTGGGAGCCAAAATAATGTATTTGTAGCTCTCTGTTATCCCCTCTGTGTTAGATGCAGTGTTGTTCTTTCTGCTAGGTTTTTGGGTGATGTAACAAATGCAATGTTTGGATAACAACATGCTTCAAGTGATCTCCTGACATGTTTGTGTTCTTTTCGTTTCTGCTTTAAAACTGAGGGAATATTATCAGACCGGTAACTTAGAGTTCTGATAACAGAACATGTGTGTCCCAGTAAGTGATGAGTCAAAATATAGATAATGCTGTCTGCAGGGAGAAAGTACACCTAAAAACATCATCAGTGCGGTGTGTTTCTCAATAACTAGCTACTCGTTAAACAAATATATTCTCACCCCCAATTTATTGAATATTAATGTTTCCGATCAAAGCTCCCTGTGTGTCACATGCTGTCACAACGTGGGTACCCCTTTCATCATATGACCAAATGTCAATATTTAATGAAATGGGAGTTAGACTGTGTTCATAAATCTGTGTTGAAGTGGCAGATCCCTGTGGTGTCAGGCTGTGAAGAGTAGTGGGACCTACAGTCTAACCGCAGCTATAAAGTCAATGTAAGATGTTTTAAGCAAGAAAGTAAACTTCGAAACCTCATCTTTGTAGTCAGTTCATCAAGACTATTATCCTACTTTTAAATATGATTTTACAAAGCTGCAGAGCTCAGCTGACCATCTGGTCTGGCTGCTAGGCTAGCTAAGCTACCGGGGAGCTAGCACTGGGAACCCCAGTGACAAGTACTTCAAACCCAGCGTGGATTTCCTGCTGCCTGATATCCATTTCTAGTAAATGAAAGTGAATATAAGCACAATTTTCACTATAGTGTATTTCTATAGCTCCGGTTCACAACACATGTCATCTCAGGTCACTTTACAGAAACAATTAAGTCTGATCATCACAATCATACTGGTTTAAAAGTTTCTATCTAAGGAAAACCAGCTGATTGCATCCAGTTATTGGCTTTCAATACACTTTCCTCCTGGATAAGCATCCTACATTCCTAGATGGATTTGCTCAGGTTACTTGGTCTGGTGGTGGATCTGTGTTGGTCAAAGGAAACATGGCCAAGCATAGACCTGTGGAGGATATGTATCTTCCAATATGTATCTGGATCAAATCCTCAGACCACAGTGTGAGTTTTTGCTGGTGCTGTGGGTTCTGGGTTCCTTTGATGCATAACATACCTATTCCCCTGTATGAGACATGTTTGGGTCCATCTCCCGCGACCATGTTCCACTTCTCACTGTCTAAGAGTTCAGTGCTACGCTGGTCAGAATCTGGGAGGAAAGGCCCGGACACTATTGGTCATTGAATAAAGAGCATGCCCCACTGTTGACAGGCATGCATACGTGAGGGACATACAAATCACTGAGTGCCATTTGTAATAGTACTGGCAAAGACATTTCAGGAAATTGGACAGTTTTTCTTCCTCTATCACTTGGATTAACCCCTCTGTGGACTGATGATTTTCGTTTTTAAGGATTTGGCTTCCTGTTGTCTCTAAAAGTTTCAAAATAGATATCCAGCATGATTTTTCTTTCCTTTTTTTGCAGTTTTAAAGTGTTTCTAATTTTTTTTTTCTACCAGTGTCTGTAAATGAAAAACAGCTGAGAGCCTTTTTGACTAAAAATGCTGACTGGTTTATCTAACAAACATGGGCTAAGAGCTTGGAACAGGATGAATCATCTTTTATCTGAACCAATTAAAGTGTTTCTTATATGTCGTTTGTTTTCACTTGTGGCCAGTCTGATGTCTGTAGGGAAAAAAAATGGCATTTTCTAGCTGACAAGGTGGCAGACGTTGGCTTTTGCAAAAGACACAATGTGTTTCAAGCAGGAAACCCTCTACCCACTGAGAGAAAACTAATGAGTTTCTAAAAAGGCACAATTTGAGTCCAATGACTGTGATAAGACGAATTTACTTTGCATTTATCTAACAATTTAGGAGGAGATGAGGCTCCCTCAGGGTACTTTTACCTTTTAATCATAGCTAATAAGAAAGCTTCATCCTCAAACATCAGAACCAACCATTCTTTTTCAGTCTTCTTCCTTCCATGATACTAATTTGTTTTTGTCCTCTCAGGTCTGTTTGGAAAGGAATTTCCACATTCAATTAATACTCAACCTTTTCAGGTTAAACGAACATCAACAGTTTGTGAAAAAAGTTTTACACTTGACTGATTTGCAGCTGGAGGCTTGACTTTCAGATGATCATAATATTTTGATAACCATAGTCGGAAGAATGTAGGCATTGCAGTCTCCTCATCTCGGTTCCTATTTCATGTTGACAGACAGATTTTTGTCCTACAGAGCTTGGCGATGTAACGGATGGCTCCAGACTGGCTCGTGTGTGTGTTGAGTGTTTATGTATGTGTCATGATGATGGATTGGTTTACACAGTTCACGCAGCCTGTAATCTGTCTTATTTGTCAGTATCCTGATTAACAGGCAGGTTCAAAGCCAGTGGTAGTGAGTATCTGTGTTTTAGGCTCACCATGTTTCCCTCTAACCTGTCCCCTTGTTGGAACACCTTTTCAGGTTGTCAAACTGTTCATTTACGGAGAAAGCAGTAGATAAAACTTTACTTTTATTAAATATTGGTGTTTAAAGCTAATGTAGCTACATTTTAAAGTAGCGCACAAAAGTAAACTAAACAAATTGGTGCACAAATCTGAAGTGAAAGACAAACAATGTTTTGTTTTCTACCTGCAGCTGGCATGGAAAGTTTTGGGGAGTAGAATGAATTTATTGAAATGGAACAACTTCTGGATCAGTCCTACTGTTGCAAACCAGCAAGATCATGTTTCCGTACGGTCATCATAACAGCTGTCCACGCACCCTGGGTGCATTTTAAAAGACAAGGTACTTTAGCTTTCCTTTCCTTTTATTTTATAGAAGATGATATAAAGGTTTTTACTTTAAAAAAAGGGAAAAAAACATCCCAAAGTACCTCGAGAAAACAACAACAAAACAAAAGTTTAGCAATTGCATACCGACAAACCAGAAGGCAAAAATGTTTCTCTTTACTATGATCATAGTTCCTCAAGTCTAACTTCAATGACAAGACAGAGAGAGGTGAAAGGAGCCGCTGCTGATTGTACATTTTCAGCACCATAAATGTGTGAACAGCAGCCATAAGAGCTGCTCCATGGAAGGAGGAGATTTTATTTGAAATGAGAATAAAAACCAAACTGCACAAATCAAAGTTATAATGTTTATTGTAAAGTAAGTTTATTGTCAATCAGATACATCACTATCATGTCCACACTTCATCAATGACTGATGACTCAGACATGTATAATGCTTACATCATCCATCTTGTAGATAGAGTGTACAGCAGTAATAGATCAAAAGTACAGTTGACTTAATACAAATCATCTCTTTGTGTGCACTGAACATCTTTTCACCAGAGTTAACTCTGCTGTCTGCTTAGTTTAACGCGATTTAAACTCTTATCTAATATTTTCCAAGCAAATGAGCTGCGTTCAGACTCACTGTGATGCTCAGGGGTGAATCACTGTTTTTTTCTGCTAGGTTAAACCTTTTGCAGACCAAGTCAAACCCAAGGCTGATGCACATTTCCAAAGTACAGATTCCTTGTGATTTCTTGTATTCAAATCATTTCAGCTGAACAATCTGCCCTATTCTGCAGCTATCTCCTGATCTTCTAAGGGTGTGTGTTTCTGGGCTCTTGTTTAGGCTGCTAAGACAGGATCATCCTATGTTTCTGAAAAGTGAGGTCATCTTTGGAAATGAGGACAGTTTCTTGTTTTTGTAAGTTGAGGTTAGAGACAAAACTATGAATTGAGTTCAGGTGTAGTTTAGGGTTAACGTGTTAGACCACAATGATTAGTAGAAGTCAGTTAAACACAGATAGGTAGGTATACCTCCCCTTTGTAAACCGTCAGAACGTGTTTACAAAAGGGAGGGACATTCAGTACAATTCTTTATGCTAACTGGGTACCTTCCTCCCAGGTCAAGCTTTTTAGTCAATCATAGCCGCAGTAGCAACTTGATTTGTTACACAACTAGAGGAGATAACAAATAAATCAAACTCTCTCCAAATTCAGTCGGGGGAAATGTGCAACCATCTTCCCATCCACAGATCCTGTCCTTCTGCTGGTTTTTCAAAAACAAATAGAGGGTATTCCAGTTAACGGTGCAGCCATGTTTGTTTTGCTTCAGCCTTCTTCTGTCATTCAGACTGAGCCACACTGACCTGACTGGTTGGAGGGCAGGACAGCAGGGCCACCCAGGGGAGGACTTAGATGGACTTTACTTTCCTTCAGCTCACTGTGTAATAGACATGAGCTGGTGAGCTTATCACTTTTTTATGGAAGTTACGGCTCATTCACTCTCAGAAACCGGTTGTGGGTCCATTCTGGGTGCTAAGAACAGTCTGAACCATGATTATGTTAGTGGGGCAAGGTGCACTACAGAAGGCCTGGGCGGGATTTGATTCCAAGACTCCCGGGTGAAAGTCACACGCGCTAACCAGTCAGCCAAAGGGATATCCCCTTGGCCAAGTAGCCAAGGCG
>JAUZNJ010037321.1:0-11498 GCA_034780135.1 Jordanella pulchra | reverse complement strand
GATGACCCTCAGGTGTGTTGAGGGCTCCAGCCCAGGAGACCCACGGCGCACTCTGCTGGAGGAAAGATGGTGGACAGGCTCCGGATCCCAACAAGGTGGTTCCAAAAAAAGTAAACAGAATATAACCCAAGTGGAGGACTCCTTCTTGTCCACTCATTAGACTGTTTTGATAAGAACTTGATAGAACTTTAAGGTATTTTGCTTTTAACCCTTACTTCTTTCCATGCATCCAGTTGGGTAGGTACAAGTTACATTAAAATCTATATGAGTAACAATGAGCTTAAACTTGCAGAACAAATCATTTGATGAAGTTAAATAGTTCATAAACAAAAGATCATTTGAATTTCTCAACCCCTTAGATTTCCTGTTTGTGTTTCCATTTTGCTAAATAACCAATCAATACATTAATCTAATTATGAGTAGTTTATTTAATAAATTGTTTCATTTACTAGTTTCTGTTTTATATGTTTATTTATAACAAAAGGTATCATATTCTGAATCTAAGAATAAATATATTTTTACAATATATTGCTCTTATACTGTGCAATTTAAAGTCCCTGTCTATTTTGCCCTTCAGAGAGATACTAATGATAGTTAATAAATTGTGATCATTGTTTACCACTTAAATATTTCAACAACCTTTACAAGTTTAGAAACAGACCTTATAACACACTAGCCAAGATGTTGGCAGCACCTCTTGATTCTTTTTGATCATCCTTGAACTTTGGTTAGAGTTTTTTACCTGCAATCTACACCCCCTTAAAGCCTTATACTATGATGAACTGACTGAACTACTGAAACTAGGGAAACCCTGAAATTGATGGACTTCTAAAGCTGAGTTCATTCAAACTTAGTGGTCAGCCTCCTACCACAGTGGGGAACTTGTTTGAAAAAGGAATGGTGACTCCAAAGTGGGGTTAAAGAAAGAAATGTGCACGCACTTATGCAATAAAAATCTTTAAATTATGCAGATTAAATGTCACAATTTGTGCCAAAACAAAAAACCTAAATAGAAAATATAGTTGTTTTAAAATTAGGAAACTTGGTATTGAAACATGGGTGTCCAAATTTTGACAGCCCTTGAAACTGGGGCAGGGATACAAGTCAATCATTCAAATTGTGTGCAGTATAATTGCTTGCCATGCAATACTGACTTTTAATGTTTGAGAGAGACAAAAGTCCTGACATGCATATCACCATAAAAATCCTTGTTTTATGTTTCAGGAATTTTATATCACCTTTACACCTTTTGCTTTATAATAAAACATTAGACCAGCACTTGTTACAAAAGCTGCACTGTAATTTGCTGTTTTAAAGAATACAGTCTTCAGTTGAAATCACTTGTATTTATTCTTTGGCTGAAATGCATTATTGACCGCCGGGTTTGATAGGAAAAGAAAATGCTGCAACTCTCCTGTAGATTTTTAAACTGAAACTTTAAATTGCTCCCGACAGGAAATGTTCTGTACACTGAGCATGGCAGTACATTAGCCTCCTCCCACGCACTCACCCTGTGAATACATCGTCCCAGGACGTCTCAGTAGCCACCATGTGCCTCCATCACCCCCCGAAATAAAAGTCATACTTGATTTACCTGACAAGGGCTCTTTGAGGTATCCTTGACCGTGACAGATCTGTCACCACAGTAAGCTGCAGCACTGAAATGTTTCTACCTGCCTACATCACCCTTGCTCAACTCCCTTCCTCCCATTTTTTTTTTTACAAAGATGTCTTCTCTATTTGGGTAGTGTCTGGCTGTGGTTCAGCTTGGCTTCATGCTCGATCTTATTAGAGGGCAGAAGGTGGTTTAGGAGGTGTACAGTGACACATAGTTCCAACAGTTTACTCCTGTCACCACCCTTCCACAGAGACACTGGATTGTTTTTCCACTTACTTTTATACATACACACATAGTCCAGTGTCAAGAACAATGCAAACACACAGCTAGCCCCCACACACTGCATCAAGTTGATATTTCCACAAGGTTAAGTGTAATCAGTGATTACTTGCATGCAAAAGAATCACTGAAGGCATGTTGCAAAGCACTTGTGACTTGCAGCAGATCAGGCATCTTTGATCCAATTCAAATCTATTACAGCTGAACCTGATGGCTCATGGACATTGTGACCTTGGCTGTATGCTTCTCCAGAGGCTCCTTTTCAAAGCGAGTGCTGTTGACTTGCTGTTCATTTGATTTGTTGGTGGCATTTGCCATGAATGTGAATGTGGGCTTGAGCGCTGCTGTCGTTTTGTTTCTCAAGGTTACCGGCCTGCCTCCTGCATTGAAGCCATTTATGTAAGGATAAGCATATCAGCCATGTCTTTCTTTCTAGAGTCATAAGGCGCTTTAGCACATTTAGCACATCAGGGGTATCAATAATCAGTGAATGAATCAAAAGAAATGCGAAAGCTTCTAGAATAATACCACGATTTGGGGAACAGATTAAACTGCTATTACCACAAGGGAAGCAAGCAAAGCTAAAGCAACAGTCAATGGACTTCTTTTGCCCAACACCTCAAAGGGATTTTTATTTAGTGGCGAAGTTACCGTATTTCTGCCATAGATAGTTGGTTTATGTGCATAACTTTAGCATATTTCCACTTTGTCCATTAGACTAACCTCTTTTCTTCATCGGCTTATAACTCTGACAAGTATGCATTCCCCCTGGTTCGTACTTATAGCTAATCCAGTTTTTTTAATCTTATGTTTAAAATATATGAGTTTTGTTTTTTCCTTAATTTGGCTTTTAGGCTGTGAGCTATTGAAAAAATGCTCTTTCACTTGTTTGTGAATAACCACCAAATGCAAAAGAGGCACTTTTGTAAAATCGGATTTGCATAATTACAAGGCGGTTTTGTTATTGTAGTTTAATTCAAAAGTGTAGAAGAATCTAAGACCAACTTATCTCCATTTAAACTAAATGATGCCAAGAGAGCTTTTATTTCCTTGGAGATGCATGAGTGAAAATACTTTAACAGTCCCTTTAATCCACCACGTTCCAATCATTCCTCAATAGCCACATTTGGGTTGTCCTGTGATAATTGTGTTTTATTGATTGCAGCTTTGATCAGGCATTTGGATATCACCAGTGAATGTAGCTCCACACATACAGTAGGCATACCTGTATAAATATTTTAATACCTGCCTCCCTTCCCCCTAAACCTCCTCTGCTCCCAGTGCTATTGATAGATTCAACTCACCACCTAATATGTCCTGGCATTAATACCAAGGTTCAAAAAAAGAGGAAATTTAAACCTGCTTAGTAATGTTATATTGATCTTTTTTTCGACACCAAAATATTTTTCATACTCCATATATAGTGCTTAAAAGACAGACAGGCAGACTGTGATGAAAATTGTGGCGCCAAGCAAAAAAAAGCCCCTAAACAGGGATAATTTGATGAAATCTGTTTCTAAACAGCTCTGAATGCAATGACACATTCCCTGCAGGATTGTGATTGAGGTGCCATGGCTGGCTGCCTTTGAAGCACAGGTCCCCTGTTCCCTGGCTTACGGTCAAGATGGACAACAAAGCGGGTCATCTATTGCCTCATTCTCTCTGGACATGAGTCATCAACTGCAGTGCCTTGCAACAGATTTTTCCACTTTTTTTCTCATTACAAACCTAAGTTTATTTATATTTTTATTGACTAACCTATTGTACTTCCAGGTAATGCATCATCATCCTTAACATTTATTTTTGAATAACAAGAATCCAACATTTCTTTTATATCCAGCCTCCTTTTTCCCCTCATGCTACTATTCAGAGTCGCAATAAAATCAAAGTAGATTTACAGCACCCAAGAAGAGCACTTTTCATATCTTATTATAGATTGAGTTCACTACGAGATAGTGACTGGGAGCTATAAAAGGTATTAACATTGGTATTAGCCAAAGTTAGGTTTTCTTTTTTTTAAATGACATTGGGGAAGCTTTTACTTACAAATATTTTAAAAACAGCCTTTTTATTTGGCCATTTACGACTAAAGCATTGTCTGATGAGCCGACTGAAACCTCTGCATTTTCCTAAATTTACTTCGGGTCGGAAGTTATCACGCTGTTCAGCTGATGTGAAGCACGTATACGTTAAATGGCTCTGACCTTGCAAACAATTTTTATATCATATTAAAGATGGATTTTTGGGATATCCAGAAGCGACTGGCATCCATCTTAACTCATGAGCTGATGGTGAAGGCAGTAAAAAAAAAAAAAAAGAACTTTTCTACGAGCATGACTATGAGAACAAGCAGAAAATTGCTGCAGTTATGTCTTTTGGCCACAGATGGCACTATAATTAGAAAACTCCATAGTGCCTCTTTAAAATATCACTGACTTGGAAGTTTGACTGTTGAGCAAGGAACTATTAAAGAGCCATTGAATCAGGTTAAGTTATTGATTAATTATTGAATCAGTAATGTGAATAAAATAGTCTTTTGGACCTGAGGTTGGGTATTAAAATGTGATTACTTAATGGAAAAGTAGTTATAACGATGAGGATTATTGGAAGAGGAGAGTGCTTAGAAGCGAATAAAGAAGTCACAAAGATGGACTTGGTAGATATGTGAATAACAGCAGGAGAGCTGCAGAAGTAATTGGGGGGCAAGAGGAGGATCCAAGAAGCACAGAGAACACTGACAGTAGAGATTCAGACTGGCTTCTCTAGGAGTCCAGAGGAAAGGTAGAAAGCCAAACCCTGGAGCATAAAATCTTGGAAGGCTCAAGAAAAGATTCCTGAAAATGGGAGGTTAGAATATGAATGAGGGGTTCAAAAGCAAGATCAAAAAGTAGCACTGAGACCTTTGTTTCAAGACTTCTGCTCCTCTTTATGCTCATCCTGAATGGTCCTTTTAAGCCACCTTCCAATCACACACTGTTTATATATATTTCAATCATCCAAACTTTTTGTTGTGTTTCAGGAGGGGAAGGGGTTGGCCTTTTGGTATTATATTCAGGAATGTGAAAGGGAAAGTGATGTCACCAGCAATCTTAGCTTCTTCTATTTACCCAGAATCTCTGGTAATTACTAAACATAACTCCTTTCTATGCTACGCTTTAAAGGATTTTACTATAACTCTTGGTCTTCAGTGCAGTCTGGTTTTGATGTCCAACATTCAGATAACTAACTGCCATATGCTTGATGTATTCCCCAGATGGCTTATAACAAACTAAAAACTATACTTCATCAGGCCCTCTTTCAACAATTGCTTTTTAAGCACTGATCCATAAAGGCCAGATTTGTGGAATTCTGCTTTAAGCTGAAGAAAAAAATGGAAATTTGTGGTGCAAAGAACCACCAAAGCAAAAATAACAAGGCCAGTTTTGACATATTTGCCTTTGGTTTTTCGCATGTTAAGGTAGAATAGATAACTGAAGCTATGGTGGAAATCACAGATGACGGGTGATGGAGAAATAGTTGCATCATGCAGCAGCAAGGGCTAAACTAAAGCAGGGGAAGACAAAAGCAAAACGAAAAATGGCACACGATGAATTACAACACACACTCGTGTCAGACAAATATTTAATTTATATTGTACTAGCCGTGATCAAAGGGGGCCCATAGTGAGCCCTCTGGTTTTGTTTTGTACTCGAATAAGCATGCTTAATAGATGATTACAGCTCTGAGCACTGCTGTGTGTCTTCAAAGAAAACAAGGAGGTGTTCCTTGGTGGGTGAGGTGACAGGAACTGATGTCCAGTTAGGCAAATATGTTTGTATTTGAAGGAATACTGGATGTCCGCTCTTCTAAGAGACCAAACTTGAGTTAATTATTAATGAGCTGTGATGTCGCAGCAGTCCATTCACTTCATTGTTGAGACATCACCTGAGACAGCATTTCAGACGCACATACAGAGCTTGCAGATGAAAGCTTTTTTCCTAAGCGGTTTTCATGTTCCTCCCTGTCACTCCTGGTGGGCACGGGGCACTTTGTAGATGGCCCTGAAGATGCAGGGCGTGAATGGAGAAGAGCACTGTGGGTGGCTCGGCATTCAGAAGTAATCACGGGATCTTGTCAGATGTGGCTGCTTGCTGCATTTCATTCACAAAGCTCCCACTCTGTTAGTGGGACGTTGACAGACTAGTCAGCCTCAGAGACTGACAGACGGAATGCAGATGCATGCATCACTTAACTAAAAGCTAAGCAGGACAAAAAGAAAAAAAAGAAAGAAAAAAATAAAGGAAAAATATAGTGCGGAAGGGGGGGGTGCTTCCTACTATGAGACAAATCACTGATTAGTCAGTTGCTGAGGAGCCTCTTGGGGTCACGTACGTAGAGTGAATTTTGGAAGCAATGAGGGCAATGTAAAGGCCCAGAAGCTTAATCTGATTACCTCTTAAACAGATTTAAACTCCCCCCCCCAATGATTTACCTGGATCACTAAGAATCTGCATCATCTAAATTTCACAAAATAACCAAATAAAAAAATAAGCAACCTTAACCCACAAAATGCTTTAAGTTAAGATATATTTATTTCTTAAAACAACCCTGTAAAAATATAGACAACTGAGTTCCCAGAGGCTTCTTATTCATTCTGAAAAACGGCTGACTTATTTTGTAAACAAACAAAGTGTAAGCCTCACTTTTAAAAAATAAGGTACAGATATGCACCAAAAGAAGTGAGGTTTATGCAAAGTATTCATTAAGGGAGTTGTAATACAAAATGCACATCAGGTAGATTTTGTCTATGATTGTCTTTTATTTTTGTGTATAATTTCAATTCTACTTTCACACAATCATTTTTATGATTGGTCAGTCATCTTAAATTTGAAAAACATACACTGAAGTTTGTAGCTGGAAAATGACAAACTGTAGAAAAGTTTAACAGGTTTGAATGTTGTGCTGGGCGTTGTAAATAGTGAAATCTATCCAGCTTGAGCTGTGTTGTGGCTGCACCAGGGGACATGATGTTTCGAGGTTAGTCAGGGAGAAAAAGCGGTTCAATTGCATAAATTAACACCTGAGCCCTGAGGCACTGCAACGCACTGAGCCCTGTTGGATTTAGGAGAAGATGGAGAGGTTAGCATCTGGATGCACAGCGTCTGGATATTAGAAGACTGCGGAAAGCTGAGCGTGAGGTTGCATGCGTCTGAAGGAGGTCTTTAAAAATGTGCAAAACCTGCCTCGCCCATTAGCCCCACTGGGTTTGTTTTGTTGCCCGGTGTGTGTGCTTCTTTCTTATGACTTTCACTCATGCTTCTCCCTGGAAAGCAAGAAAAAAAAAAATCTTTCATTACTCTCATTTTTGATGGGGTTGACTTGTTTGTTTCTCTTGCGAGCCGTTTCGATGTGGATAATGTTACTCAGGGGTTCCCTTGTATTGACGCATTTTGCTGGTTAGAATAGGTGTCTCGCTAATAGACTATATGAGTGAACATGAGGTAGGCCCTGTTGTTATCGAGTGTTTCATATTGGTGAAGTAAGTGCTGTAGGAAGTAATAGACTTGCTGGTTGTTATCGGTCCCAGGGGCAGCAAGAAGCAATCATCTAACTAAATGAGAGTGAGACAGAAGAGAGACTCAAAGAAAAAGAGTGAGAGGAAGGGCCTAACCCCTGGAAATACTATTGATGGCTGACGAATATCTGCGTTTGATGTGCAATTCAAAGTATGCCCCGACATCTACTTGCTCTTAATTATTACAATTTATTTATTTAATTTGCTGCATTGAGCAATAGTTTCACTGGAGGTTTGGATTGTGATCAGAGGATGTAGAATCAGACTGAACCTCAGGCCGTTAGGCATAGTGCACCCTCTTGGCCTTGTCATTAAGCTGGAATATTTAGCGAGAGCCTGCTAGAGTGCTAATTACAAAGCTGTCTCGCTCATGTGCCCCCCAACCCCCCAAAACACTCACACCAACACGCATCCCACGCAGCCGTCGACTAGCCGGTGCTCACTGAAGAAATGAGTAGCTTCAAGTGAACTGTGCACGCCTGGGTGAGATGGTGGAACTATAGATAGACAGGACTAAAGTCATCTTGACATGATAAACACAGAGACAGGGCGGAATTGATGAGACGCGACAGGGACACGCTGTAAACTACAACAGGCCTCAGCCCATTTACATCAGCTGATTGACGGGGTGTCCTTCACCAACACTCATACATGCGCAGTGTAGTTTTTGCATGCATTTATGATTGATAGGCCTTCCTAAGTTCTCGCTCACAGAACCAATATCTAAAACCTGAAGCCCCAAATTAAAGGAGCAAGGCAGCCATCTACAAGGATGCAGCAATGGAAAAAAACTTGTGCAGTTTTGCATTTTGCATCCTTTTAAATATTTGTATTAAAGCTATAAATCTGTATTTTTTTTCATGTTGTGAATCTGCTTCTAGAGGAGAATAGATAGGGAGTCTAACAGACTAGAATAAATAGAGATTTAGATAGGAAAATCTATGTTCTTTGCAATATTTAACCAAACCACCCTACAGCAGTCTAACTCTTGGGGGATAAGTGGGGCACTCACATTGAACACTACACAAGAGTAATGTGAATTGATTAAATCCCCAATGATTCCTGAGTATGGCGTTTATGTGCGTGTGTGTGTGTATTGCTATAGGCAAATGCCCCGATTCACAAGCAAGTAAGGGAGTTGCCTCCATTTAAAACAGAAAAGTGTGCCCTTGTGGATACAAAGCCATGGCTGAATATCACATGGCCAGATATTATTCTGCAAACCATCTATTACCCTGTCTGCCTTCAATCTCATTTATTATTCATTACACAATCATTTAGCTAAGTGCAGTGATTACTTAAATGTTTAATTCTGCCATAATCAATATTGGCCTGGGCCTTTCAGGTGGACACAGTTTTTCTAGCATTAAAGTCCCATCACCCATTGAGTCGATCAGGTTAAATTGCACATGGTTACAGTAATCGCCCCCATTAAAGAGATCCTTCTATCAATGGCAGCTCAGACACGTGTTATGATAATTGTTCATTTCTGCCTTTGGCAACACTGGTTACCTGAGACTGTGTTCACACATTTTTCGGTGAGGACAGTGCAACAGAATAATGATCTACTCAAAACCTGGCAGGCTGAAATGTCCTCAGCTCAGTTCTATTAACAGCACGTCAAAGAAGAGAAATCCACTTATAAAAGAAGAGATGTTGCACTCCCACATAATGACATAATGAACATTGCGGCTGCCTTATTAAAAGGATTTTTCATTTTAACGATGACTGTGTTGAGAAGGAGTCCATCAAAAGAATGTAAAGTGAATTATCTTGATGCATCAACCCACATACCACCCAGTCTACCATTCGTTCTCCCTCCAAGAACTTTAGTCAATCAAATCAGATAGCAACTGTGAGACAGCCATGGTGTAATTTTCAGATTCATGCACCACGTGTATTGAGACCATAAACATCAGTGTCTCAACTTGGCATACAGCACCTTAGTAACAAGATTCATGTTAGTTGTGGCTGTATCGTATATATTTTGCATTATTTATTCATCTGCTGGCAATAAAAAACACCTTTATTTCCATATACCAAAGCCCATTTCCTGCTGGATAGACAGTGTGGGGATTTAAATTTGTATCTTTGTCTTGTCTCAGAGTTTGCCATTTTGTCAGGTTTAGATTAAGGAGATTTAACAATGATAAACAAGATGTTTACTCTATATTTTGTAACTAGATACAGTTTATCTCCCTGTTATTCTTAAGTTAAATGTCAAGTCTGATGCCACTGAGAAAAGGGTGGGCTACTCCTTTTAAGTTAAAGGTAAGTTTCTGACTAAAATTAAGGAATTAAAGCATGCTGGTGTCTAATTCTCAGTCGATGGTAGGATGCAGCCTTGGATTGACAGAAATATAGAAAGGTCTTCCATATTAGTGTGAGAACTCCAGTATGACTTGGTAAAAAGAGGGCAGAACAAAGAAGCAAAATGTTTGATTTAGAAATCAGATACATATTTATGGTCAGGAAATTTTGCTGATGACGAAAAGAATTTAATTTCCCTTTGGGATAAATAAAGTATTTTTTAATTTGAATTGAATACTGTACAAATAGTTGCAGTTGGCTTCAACAGTAACATAGCTGGGCTAACTCTAATGGACGTAGAACCTAACCAGATCAACTAGACTTTGCTTTATTTCACTCTGTGCGGTTTGCGTTGCTATCTATTATAGTTTAGTACCATCTCAGTGTGGTTGGTACTGTCAGAGTAAGACTGCCTCAGAGAAAAAAAAATGACACCAAGTCTATTACTTTTTTTCAGGCCCGAAATAAAAGAACCAGAAACTGCTGCAGGTGGCAGGATTAAACACCCTGTAAAAATTAGAGGAGCCATAAAATGGTATCTGAGCAAAGCTTTAGAGTCAGACGGCATTTGAGAGTAAGGTGATGGTAGCTAATGCTTTCTTGCTGGTTTGGTTATTTACACAATGAAAACATGATTGCACGGATAAGGATTTTAGTTATTGTAATAAAGCATGAATATAGTTTGCATATTAGAGGGCTTTCCTATCACAAACTTGGAGCTGGAGATCGTTAGTTGGGGAGTTTAACCAAGCCTCCTAATGGCGTGGTGTTACTGTTCATGGTTTCCAGAATAAGCAGTGAATGCAGAACCTTAGGGTAACTGAGCAAATGCTTTGCTCTTGGTGCAACAAACAGCATCTAGCTTCAGTGCTAAAATACAAATTTCAGTGAATGTGTGCCCCCAAGGAAGATATTGACCACTGCACTATGTGCACTTGGGACCAGCCCGTATAGAAGTAATGTATGGCTATGTTGCCTCCCAGTTGGTGAGCCCAAACTTGCATTATTGTATTATATTTTGAATTTAGTTGAGTTTAGTTTTGAACATAAAAGATTTAATGATATATCGTATGCAGACTTGAAAGAGAAAATAAGCTTAGAATAATCTGTTTGCATAAATTACTTTGTTTTATGCATTTTGGTCCAGAGAATTATGAACCATGAGGTATTCAGTAAAAAATTATATTGTATAAAACACTTGCCCTGTTTCTTTCCTACGACAAATAAGTATTGTTTATCCCCTGGGTTTCCAAGACCTCAAATCTGCCTCTAAGTGAGTTACTGATTATCCCTTTGACCTATCTGATCTTGTGAGCTGCATACTCTCCCTAAAACAGTACAAGCTAGCCATGATGACATCACAGACCGAGGCCCGAGGAACCAACATTCAGTCTCCTCGTTCCTACATGGATTCTGAGAAGTGTAGTGACTTTATTTCTGTTTGCTCAATTCTCATTGAGATCCAAGCCAGCCACTAACCTGATACTTCTTCCTCAGAGGTTCCCGCTGCTGATGCTCATAGACTGCTGGTGATAGACTCAAGCGCAACCCTGATGGAATAAGTGGGAGAAGATGAATAAATGGATATAAAAAAAAAACGGGTAAAAGATATACAGACATATGTTGGCATCCTTCCCCCCTCCCTTCTCTTTCCCCCACTCACTCACAAGATCACAGTTTCCAATCACTACAGAGAGCCATGCTTCACCTGAGCCACCTGAAGATGATGGTGGAGGA
>JAUZNJ010037320.1:0-11499 GCA_034780135.1 Jordanella pulchra | reverse complement strand
GTTCGAATTCTACAGGCATTTAAAAATATGTAAGCATTTGGGAGCGCGGGCGCTCCCATCGTCCGTAAAGGGTTAAAGCAGATGGTTTAATGGTGGAGGGGATGCTAGTTAAATCAGCATCAACTGGTGCTGAATGTCTGCATTTCTTAATGACTACAATGTGTGTGTCTTCTGATGAGCATCCAACCTGTTTGCACTGTTTCATGGGATGACAAAGGATTAACTTAAAGGTCTAAAACCCGGAGAAGATCAGGTCTGTGGTGTTTAGAACCAGTTCTTTCTGTTTCAATCAGTCGACTGGACAGTGTTCTTCAAATATATGTACAGCAAAAACAACAAAATAATTTTGTTAAACTGGATTAGGTCGCTCTACAATGAATAATCTGTGTCAGCCAGAGTGGTGTGCCATTACTGATAAACACCAGGGAGACAGTGAGCATAGGTGTAAACGTATGCATGGGTTTACAGTCTTGTGATGTGTGTTTGTCACTCACCGTGGTCATGAGCGAACACCAGGAGGGATAGTTCTTTCAGTCTCTGTGCAATTTCTTCATACGGCCCACTGTGCTCTCCAGCTCCATGTGCAATGAACACCAGAGCCCTACGAGGAGATGATAGGAGGAAAAATGTTGGTTTTCTCAAGAAATTGTATATAGATGATATCTTTTATTTCCTTTTTGTGTCTTGCATGGGGAAACAGAAAGTAAACATTCTGCATGGGAGTGGCATCCTTCCTTGATTTATTGATAAGGTCCTACATTGCAAAGAAGTGGCTGGAAATAGCCTCACATCTCCCACAGAAAGACGCTGTGACTGAGCTGTGGAGAACCGAAACTGACTTGCAGGGTGATGGAAGAAAATCATGAGCAAGAGCAGAAAAAGACAAGCTGAGAATGAAGCAGACTGTGTGTTCAGAGATAACAGCTATCATCCATCTGTCAGTCTGCTTGCCTCTATACACCCCTGCCTGCTGGACTCTAAACACACACATTAGAAGCCACCAAAACACTTGAATTTAGCAAAAGCGTAATCTTGAAATTCTTTGTAAACCAAAAAAACAAACAAAAAAAAAAGAATTGGTGATAAGGATTCTGATTAGGTTGCTAAAATTGGATTATTTTCCAGTTTAATAAGGCTGCTTTAGAGAGTGTTTTTATTGGAATCTTTTCACTGAAGTTATGGACTTTTTCAATGCATTGAAAAGGTATTTATTTCTTTTACCAAGTTTACATTCATCACACTGTCTCAGATTGGGGTTTTAAGTGATAGACCAAAACAAAGCTGGATTTCATCCCATCTGAGCTCATTCTTTGTAGAACCAAAGCAGCCATGTCCTGGAAGGTTTGCAGCTGTGTCACAATAGATGATGGACTGAACGATGGTTGAACCTTAACTTTATCTCTGCTGTCTTCCTTGGCCTTAATCCTGCTGTTTGTTTACAGATGATCACAAACAAACCCGTGAGGCTCTCACAGCACAGCTGGATTTATACTGAGATAAAAAATCCACACAACACTCTTTTAGGAAAAAGCTGATAGAGGGTAAACTTTCTGAGGAAAAAAGGTTAAATGCCACACAATTATGCACTCTTTTGTGTTGCTCTATCAGATGCAAACTCAAAAACATACATCGCAGGATTTAATTACTAGTTTTAAAGGGGGGTAAATATGTCTGCAGACAGAAAGACCTTATGACAACGTTTACCTGCCATAGAAAATGTTGCTTAGAACATTATTAGCTCACAGCTCTTTTCTTATTCTAAAAAAAAAAAATATATCAGGAAAGAGTTTGAAAGCGGAGAGAAGAGGGCTCCAACCCCACTGTGGACAGATGGGGTGATGGGAGTGGAAAGCAGAAGATCAGAGGGTTCAGGGCAGAGGATAAATACGGAGGAGGAAGATGATGGAGCGTTTTGAAAGTTTAGAGCCGATAATCCGCAACAGTGTTTGAGTTTCTCATATATCAGGTCAGAATGTTTTCTCAGAAACGTTTTGACATTTTTTCATATTATGACAGTAAACAGTGGAGGTAGGAAAGCTTGTAGCAATACAACGTGTTTAAGCTGCACACACATGTGTATGTCATGTTTTTAATAAAAACTTTGGATCACATTTCTCCTGCACTCATCTCAAATTCAGATTAAAGTTCATATCTGGATCCTATTGTTTAAACACCACATGCCTCCTGTAGAGATAAATAAACCACCAATAAACCTAAAGTGAGACCTTCCAAGTTAGTTTTTTTATTAATAGTTCTGCAGGTTTTTTTTGTAAAGGTCTCAGATTTTTTCTTTCTATAAAATTCCTTCATCTAGCTTCCTTCTGACTGATGAAAGCTCCTAAACCAAAGCTACGAACCAGACTTATGTTAACACACAGTTAATACTCTGATTGATAGTCATTTTTAACCTCGCAGTTAAAAATACACTTGATTTGTATTGAAAGAATGGAGTTTTTTAGAGCAACGTTTGATTTTAGCAAATGTTAAGCGTCTTCTATCAATGCATACTAATCAGGGGGAGCTGAGCGTTCCTCCTCCCTGAAGCATCGGTGGTGCTGACAAGCCTGCAAGAACTTCACTAATCAGCAGCAGACAATTAACCCAAATGCATTCAGCGACAGAAGAAGGAGGGAACAAAGTGAAACAAGGAGAAAAAGAGTGAAAGCGTTACGGGTGGGGTGCTGAGGAGGAGTAGAACAGTAGTGGCTGTTCATCAGGGGTTTCATTTCACTCATAGCTCTTTCCCTCGTTTTTTTTTTTTAGGCTCCAATCGCTCGGAGCTAAGACTTCCTCTGCACTTGTGACGAGCAAACTTGTGTGTGAATGAGTGTCTTTGTGTGAGCATAATGTTCTGCAACACACAACCAGAGGAGCTGCGGCGTATTAGTGGGGCTAATTTAGCTTCGCTGTCAAGGCAACTGTACAGGGAACGGCATGCTGCAGACTCCCACTTTTCTTTTCAAGATTTCTTTCCATTTATCATTTCTCAAAATGTTCTTTTCATGTGCTGGATGATCTTACATTGTATTTCTGTCTTTTAATATAACAAAAAAAAGCCTGAAAGAAATTGAATATCATTTTGAGAATACCCACAATCACTGGGCCCCATTCAGCAACAAACACTGCAGACAGCTCGGTGACATGACTCAGGCATCCTCAGTATGTTGGCTCAGCCACAGAAGGCCTGGTCACTTTTTCCACTTCTCTAAAACTAGCTTGTTAAGACCTGCCAGGAATTTGTTTTGCAATATTCCTTGAATCAACCCCCTTTTTTTGAACTTTTTTTATGGTATTCCCACAATAAAACCCCAGTTTAACAATACTCAATTCATCTAAACATCTCACTAAATTCAGTTTGAGGGATATTGTAGAAGAAGGTCTTTGAGACAAAATGTGAATGCATACAAAAGGTAGACAAAGATAAAGGAAAACTGCATCAAAAGATGATTTCTCAAAAACCTCCAAACCACTGGAAGAGTGATTATCCAAAAAGGGAAAAAAAAACTGAGACCAGCCTCAGATTTCTGAGTCTAAAACAGCAGCTAATGAATAAGTTCACAATCACAGGTCTTTTGTTGATGCATTATTTGATTATTAAAAAAGGATGACTGTGTTCAAACCTGATGTGACTGAATTAAAACAATCCTGCAAAGAGGAGGGGTGCAACATTCCTTTACCGTCATGTAAAAGATTCAAAACCAGCTATTTAAAATACCAACGGTGGCAGGACTAGTCATTGAGTATAAGGAAAGTTATTATTAGGATCCTGTTGGTTTGGATTGCCTTTTCCTTTAATAGGTGAAAATTCTGGTTTGCAAACTGCTTTGGGTGTTTAATCAGGGTGTCTAATATTAAGACATGCTCGGTAACCTGAAAAAGAAATTGTGAAATCAGAGGCATAAATAGACGAGATCTGTGGGGGTAAACTCTCTCTCACCTTTAAGCTCATTTATCAAGTTCTAAGCTTTATCTTAAGAGCAAAATGTTTGCATCATCACCTGAATAACTAATCCCCGTTTAGACCTGTACTGATTACGTAAAGCTGGAAAACGTTCAGGTTTTCCTCTTTTTTTGAAGGATCCTCTCTTTTCACAGCCTCTTCTATCATGGGAACTGGAGACCTACTTGTCTCTCACATAGCTTCCGCTGCTGGAACAACGTGGCATAGAACGAGTCTTATTAAAACACCCAGAGAGTGAGAGACAGGTTGTGGCTCCCACTGCTTTAACATGGGGCTGGTCCAAACAACCACAGACTTTAAACAAAGCCGCTGCCCTAATCCGTCTTATGTAATGCTAGTGGGGTACAGCCAGGTTAGAAGACTCTCAATGGTCCTTAAATTCCCCACCACCACTGGTGAGCAGCAGGCATTCAGATACCAGAGCGTACAGTCGTTTCCTGATGCTGCTACTAACAGGATTTAACATGTTTCCAATCCCTCATCTTCATTTAGTCATCTGTGAAAAATACTGCAATCATTTTTTAAGTAGCCTTTGAATTAACTGACCCCACTTGTCAATGTGTACAAAATAACATCAAATCTTTTTTATGCACAGTACCATAGAACAAAAGTTACGTTGCTTGGCAATCAAATCCCTTTATTTAATAAAAAGACATAATTTAAGATGTGTTTATCTTAAATCAAGGGTGCAATGATTGCAGGTTCCTTGACATGTCGATTACGATTTTGATCGATTAAGGCTTTTTTTAAATAACCGACACCATCAGTTGTTATAATATCACAAACCCTCCTTAAATTTTTACCTGTATTTCAGTCTTATCTGACTGAAAGGCATTAATTAGCACCCATGAAACAATAAAAACATCTGAAATTACTGCTCTCAAAGTTTAGAGCATTGATTTTCAGACCTTTGCAGAGCGAAGATCTGTGGAAAAGATTGAATTCTCATCTTTCGATCACCGATCTACCAAAAATTAAGAAAATTAAGGACAATAAGTTGGTGCACCCCCAACTTCTGACCATTTGCTGTTGCTAAATCTAACACATTACCTCTATATAAAGTTTCACATGTAAGGCTGATACTTTTTTTCCTGTGTTTTGTGCAGCTCTATAAGCAAATAGCTGCATTTAATTAGTTTATTTATGAAGAGTATAAATAAAGAGGCGCCAATAGAGCTTAATGCAAGTAGTGAAGAATCAGATTTACCATATAAAAAATAAGCCTTTAAAGGAAACAAAGCACCAGAAAGAACAAATCATAAGTAGGGTTTGTCTTTTATTATATCTCATCTACTTCTAACATTTCAGCCAAACTTAAATGTATTTTCACTGTTAATCTTTTACTTATACTCAGTAAACACAGTATAAAAGACCCAAAGAGGCTGAGATGTAACTCAAAGTCTCCTTAATTCAATAGGTGTCAGAACCATTAAAACACATTCAGTCTGATCTCCCAAGTGGCAGGAAGATTTGATCCACTCTGAGCCAAAAAATAATGGATATGACAGAGACGAACTGTGAGACAGCTGCAAAATGAGGCAGACTTTGACAAGTAGAAAGCAAGTGTGACAAACCAGTAGAGAAAATGATGCTGGAAATGGGTAAGTTACAACGCCGGTGTCAAAGTGTGCAGAGCAGCGATGGAAAGAAAGACAAGAATCAGGACACTGCTGCATGATTTAGAGAAATGGAGGCAGACGAGCTGCTGCAGTACGAAAGCTTCAACCAATGGAACGGAGAATGGTGAGATTTTAAATATTTCTCTGCACAGGGAGGTTTTTCACAAACAATTTATCTAAAATCCATCAATTCTGAGTCAATATTAAAATAGCATTAAGTAAAATTAGGGCTAAAACATTTAATTGGATTAATTGTGATTAATCAATTGTTGAAATAATTGTCAACTAATTTACTCATCAATTAATCGTTAACTGGAGTATAGAGACTTTAAAAAATACCTTTAGCTGACAGATCACCCCACTTAGAGCAGTAATAATACCAGAATTAAAAGAAATCGAAAAGTTTTGCATTTAAGATAAAAAATCATTTTCATCTGTCAATATGCTCAACCCAGAACTCCTCAAGTGAAAAAGTTTTAGTTTCAACTGGTTTAATTCTGTAAAAAAAATCTTCTTTAAGGAACCTTTTGCTTTCCAGTTATTAATCAAAAATAATCTACAGCTTAATTGATTTATCAAATTAATCATTAGCTGTAGACCCAAGTAAAATTGTAATTTAAAGTGCAAAATATGATTATACTTTACAGAATCCATCTAATTATGTCTGAGTCTTAAACTTATCCATTCACACATAAAATGTTTTCCTCTGTCTCTCTGAAATATAGGTTGCAGCAGCACATCCCACTCCTCAGCTGATAATCTCCAGCTCTTTCTAGGTAAACTCAAAGCAGATTCTTTGGGTCATGATGCATAACTCATGAGCATAGGTGAGAGTCAAAAGGCAGCTCAACTCTTTTACTCTTTTTTAGCTTGAACAAATCAGAGCAACATCTAAATGAATCCAGCTGAGACCCAAACAATCTTTCTTCTGCCCTGATCCACCATCACTTGTTGAACACAGTTCCTAGATGTCCTCAGAACCACATCATCTCCACAAATCAAAGTATGTGAACCCAGTGACTTGATTTCTGTCAGCGAAGATCACAAGCACTACCAACAATAAGAGAAAGACCTGATGGAGTCCAAAAAGCACCAGGAACAAACTCAGCTTTGTCTTTAGAAAGCTAACAAACCGTTTACTCTCATATACAATCACTGGATATTCCTTAAAAACATTCTCTATCCCACCATACCAGCACAGAAACCCCCACAAGGTGGTCCTCTGCAATGGTAAAGTTCTGGTTCCCTCCTCCACAGCAGAAGCCGTACTGCTTCCCTTGAATGTTAGATTTGACAAGTGAATCTTCCCACGGAAACTGAAAAGTGTAATCGCTCTCTACCTGGAACATACCTTGTGAAAACATTAAAAGACTTGTCAACCTCTGTCATGGTCTCTAAGTGTTAGGGGGAGGCCCTTACCTCAGCCAAATGACCCCGAAACACAAAAAATAATAATGTATTCACTGTATAAAGAAATTACCTCTCACTGCTTAAAACTGACATCAATGCCTGATAGATGGCGTGTTTACAGTGAGCTGCCACCTAAAGTAGATAGATGCCATTGCTGGACCATCATTTACTCTTAAGTGCTGCAGCAAAGAAGCACTGTGATGTAAGCGTCTTCTGCAAGCGCAGTGGGGAAATTAAAACTTCCTAAAAAGATTTAAACACAAAGATGAAGGGAAACCCACTCTGATATTTCACTGAGTGCATGCAAAGAGATACACCTCCAAAGCTGTCTGTTGTGTTGGTGTTGGGGATGGTTAACCCAAGTCAAACATCTGCTAGAAGCCTGTTAATGATTGCAGAATATTCTACGTCTGTCTCGCTACCTTTAGCCCGCTTCTTGGAAAAAAACGTAATTCAGAAACGTATAGAGACCTTCGACCGGAATTTTTTTTAACACTTCAAAAAATATAAGCCATGATAATTTGGTCTAAAAGTGATATAAAAAAATGTGCTTTAATATTTTGCTTATCATAATTGTCTTCCTGTAAAAAAAAATAAACTACCAGATAATTTCATTTTCAAACTTCTGTATCAGCTACTTTTGATCCTGTTGGAAGAAAACTTCTAGCATAAAAACATTGGCATTTTTTGTGACATTATTCCAACAGCTTTATTTAGGAGAACGGGATAAAGAGTTTAGCTCTGCAGGATTCTACAAATTCTACTTGACTTTTAGGAAATATTTCAGGTTAAAGAAAAAAACAAAGACAGTCGGGGAGGAGAAACTAAAGGTGCTTCTCTTCTTACAAAAGCTCAAATCCCAGCTGATATTTGCTCTCCACACCTTTATCAATTCATATAAAACAGAAAAGTAAAACAAATATTTGTATGCATTAAGCCATTTAAAGCAATTGATTCTATATATTAAAATCAACACATCACAAAATGAGGTTATATAAACTTAACAACAAATACAATCTATCTTTCAGCAGCTCCAGAAACAGTAGTTTAATCTCTTTATTTAATGGTACACTAGTAATCTTTAAATACACTCCAATTACACAAAACTACACTGATCTTAAATTTAACATGAACAATTTACCATAAAACAAAAAAAAACTTTTAAAATAGCAGTTATAAATCATCCATCAGTGTTGAACCATTGCAGTTTTAAGCAAACAAAACATAAAGTATCTCACGGTGAATAAAAACAGCCACTAACTCAATGAAATGAACCTGAGGAATTTAACCATCCTATTAAAGTTAAACTGAAGCTCCTGTCGCTTTCTCACGCTAGAAACCCTCCTGTTTATTTAAAACCACACAGTTTGCATCCAAAACTAAAAGAGTCGAGCTGTTTCAAACTGCTTTAATCTGTTCCGCTGTAGCACGCCTGATGTTAAATATAGGTACAATCATAAACCTCACAGGGGCTCCTCAGTTTTTCTCTACTGTGCCTGCTGGCAGATTTTGCAGGTTTACTGGTTGACCTCCAGTGAGAGAGAGCGCCTACAGAAACCAAAAAAAGCTGCAGCTTTAAAACAGTAAAGTCACTGGGATATTTATAATCCAGCTTCTTACTGTAGCTGTAAGGGAAACTCCCATCTGTGATGATGAACCCGTAGAAGGTAATAAACTAAAAGATGGGTTGAGTTTGACTGCACTGTTGTTTTACTCAACAGTGGCATTGTGGGTAATTATAAAGTCCAATGTTTGTCTCATCAGTCGTAGTTACACAAAAACAACACCTCAGAGTTTGCAGCTCATGCATACAGACATAAACGCATAGGTATAAGAGCAGCTCTGTGTGCAAACATGGAGTTAATCAGGAATGACTGCACTGTAAACACACACACATATATTTACAGATGTGGCTGTAAACAATAATTCTGCTCTACAGCTGAGTCAGAAAACGAACTGTCTCCTTAATGAAATGTGTGAGCCAAGTGCGATCGGTAACATACCAATCCCAGATGCTCTGTCTCTCTCCAGTTTGCACTGCAACGTTTTCTGCCCCGTGTTTCGCACACTGGTGTAAACACGTTTGTGAATGCTGCAGAGGACTTTAAAAGCTGAGACTGAATACTGCAGGGAGTCCTTCACAGCTGCAGTAAACTACAAGAAGTGCTGTTTTAAATCCTCTGTGATTAGACATCACTTTTGGCAAAGATACAATGGTGCTATTTATCCGACAGTGTTCTTGTCTTCCAACTGGTGCCTATTCTAATATACTTCACTGTGTCTCATTATTGATACATAGAGAAATCGTCCCATTTTCAGCTTGATTGTCCCTGACCAAGTACAGTTCTATAGGAAATTCAAAAATCATTAATTGTAAAATTAATCCCCAGGCAGAGGTAACAAAAACTCTGTTACTATAGAAAAAAAGAACAAAGTAGAAGCAGATAAAGCTGTAAAAAGAAATATCTTCTATTCATTAAAGCTGCAAGAGAATAAGAGTTTCCCCATCTCAACCCTCTGAGATCACAGTCGGTCTCTGCTATTGGGGATGTTTGAGTTAAGATGACTTCAGCTTGTTTTATATTTTAGAATAAACATAAATATCTAGATTCTTTTGAATATATAGATGGGAGTTGCTGTTTTATTAAAGCTAGTCATGCTAATCGCTAACCTAAATGACAACGGCCATTTCAGCTGTTTAGGTTGTAATTATTTTTGAAACAGCAAAACATATTTTTTTGTTGCAGGAGTTATTGTCTTAACATATTCTTATATATTAGTTCTTATGGAGAAATTATTGTGTGAAAATCAGGTTTGTCGAGCCAAAGTTTTACAAAACCCAAGTTTGGAAATCAGCAACAAATCTCTGAACAGTGCAGCTCTGTTATTTCAGTTGTAACGCAACATTATGTCGCTATTATAGTCCTGTTTGTCTCACCAAAGTTTATTAATAAGCTGTTTTTGAAAAAAAAAACAAAACTATTAGCTGTCAAATTAAAAGAATTCAGTGGTAATGTATCCGATTTTCTAAAGACTATGCACATAACAACATAAATCGCCATCTTAACTTAGAAGTTTAGCCAAATATCCAGAACCTAGCGTTTATAGAACAGATTCACAACACAGAATAAGTAAGCATGTGGTTTGTTACCACCAAGAAAGGATTAACATAATTAAAATGTCTTTATTAAGCGTGGAGAAGACAATGAGTAAATGATCCAGATTTTCCACAGATTAGTTTTTTGCCTTAATTGATTATTATTATTGACCCATTTTTATTGTTTAAACCTCCAAGATACCCTAACAGCAAAGCTCCAATCAACACTCATGAGTTCATAAACAAGCTATTACCAATTATTAAAAAAAGACAGTTATTTAGAACTGATCAAACATTCGGATTTTGTTTTTTATTTATTTATTTTTAGATCAAATGGCTGAAACGACCTGCAGAAAACGCCAAACAGGGTGCATTTACTGCTAATGGGTTGGAAGCATGCACATTTACCAAACAAGGTTTCAATAGAGAAGTCAACAGTCAGCTGAATCCTGAACTGCAGATCTACCATCTGTTAAAAGTTGAAGTCACGTGACTCCATGACAGAAACGCCATGTGCTTTGAATTACTTGAAACGCCATAGGATCACAAATGAATGCAGGATTAATGCAGGTTAGTTAGGAGGGGGATATTTCTATTAATTTTTTTTAACAAACGCAGCAAGGCTGATATTTTCTCCCCTTACTGACCTTGGCGGACTTTCCGGCTCCCAGTATCGGCAAAACAGGTGTAGTCCGTCGACGTTGACGATGTGTCGCAGCTCGGTGTAAGGGACTCCCTGCGGGCTTCGCCGCGGAGCATCTCCCGGCTCGGGCATGGAGGGGTGGTCTGCAAAACAGACATGAAGGAGCGATGACAGCACGTCGCTGCCGCTGTAGAGGTAGCAGCTGAAGGCGGCGACGAAAAGACAGACTGCGGTGGTCACGGCGTTCATCGCTTCAGTTTTTTATAAAAAATGTTTGTTGTCGTTTCTGTATCGCGCGAGGCTGTGAGCGTGATGTCACGCGGTGTTTGGTGGTCAGTCTGGATCTAACGCGGAGCCGCGCGCGCTCAGGCAGCACACACACACACACGGAAAGACAGGCGCGCACAGAGGCGATGTGTTTCATGGATGTTACGTCACAGGACCATATGGTCCGTTGACTGCAAACTCGCACTGCCAGGTCTCCCTGTCTCTCTTTATACTGGCCTATTTCTAATCCGGTTTAAAACCATTCATACTGCGCCCACACAGATCCAGGACTTAGAAATTAATTCTTTTTTACAACTGACTTGTATTGGATTGGATTTAGAGTAACATATTTACACTTATTCCAAATATTTAACTTTATATTTTATGTTTCACTTATTCAACACTATACCCCCGTTATGATTTAAGCTGAAACTGGTTGGAGTTAGGGTTATGTGTGTATTTCTTATAAGAAGAGACAGTTATTGGCGCAACTGTTGTAATA